>PVKA01003094.1:0-114802 GCA_004027165.1 Ctenomys sociabilis | reverse complement strand
ATTGCAGTACAGGTTCTCCTATGTCCTGAGTCTTCGCTGACCTTGAAAGGCTAGGTCCAAAATGTTGGCTGGCCTTGTGGCTCTTCTATTTCTTCAACTCTGACTTGGGATCTTAGGTTGTTAACCATCCAGAAGAAAAGCTGATTAGTATCCTGCAGCATATGCCATTCACTTTGCCTTATCTGACTCAATTGATTTTTAAGCTACTTTTGTGCCAAACTTCTCCATCATCTCATACATCATTTTCCTAATTTTGTTCAATTGTCTTTATTCTCTTGAATCTCACTGAATTTTTTTAATAATCATTATTTTAAATTGTTCATCAGGGATTTCAACAGCACCTTTTATTGAGGATCTGTTATTAGCATGTTCTCCTGAATACATCACTTCACTTTGTTATGTTCCTACAAGATTTGTACATCTTGTGGATCAGTGTCTCTACCACTCATATGAGGTGGCCTTGGTAAATCACTTTCTTTTCAATGTATATGTCCCGGGGTGTGCTACTTTGATATGCAATGTTCGGCCTGGTACTGTAGCATACTCCTCCCTACAGCTTGTTAGGCTGAACTACGCTTGTCAGGCTTGACTATAGGTACAATGTATAGTGTTCTGGATTTAAGACCTAATGTTTCTGGGGACCCCTTGGGGGTAAATTAATGCAGAGGTTCTTTCCACAGCATGGGGGAGTGGAGTGCCTACTGTAGGCCACCGGTGGGACAGACATTTCCTCAGGTGCTCCTGGAGGCAGGTTCTGCTGCTGCCAAGGCCTCTGGCGCTGGAAGCCCCAAGGAGTGGAGAAGGACTTGGATTGTAGTTTAGGAACACATGATCCAATGGTAGTGCTTGTGGAGCAGCATGAGGACAGAGGCTAATTTTAATGGGAGCTAAACTACACCCCATCTCCTCCACTGTTCACCAGAACTGTCCTATTCTCAGAACTGTGAGGGTGAGTTTATAAGATGTGGCACAGTATACTTCAATTTGTTCTCTGTTGGTCCTAATCTATGTCTTTCCCTCTTTTATTTCAAATTTAACCCAAATTGCTTCATAACTGCCAATATTACTTTAATATGCGAAACTTTTTTTTAATGAAAATGAGATTCCAAAGTGGAGACTGTGAGAGATCAGTACATGTCACCCCAAGATATGAAAGACTGCCAGGATGAAGATGGTTAAGAGCAAGCAGCTGCAAGAAGTGTCTCTACCCTTCCCCGTTCACCGGAAGGCAGGTTTGAACTTGTTAAGACATCCCTTGCCTTTCTTTTAGGAAGGCGAGAGACTCAGCACTGGGGTCAACCTTTAGTGCTGGCCGCCTGCTCCAGAAGACTCTGCAAATCCTGCCAACTTCCCCCCATGAGCTTATATCTCCAAACCTCTAAAATTGCCTTCCTATGCTTGGCTCCTCTCTAAAATTTCTTGCTTGGTTGAAGACATTTTATATGCCAGAGTTTGTAGCTACTGCTTTGAGCCTGCTTTCACTGATTTGCACAGCACACATTAATCAGCTTGATTTCCTCTTGATAATCTATCTTGGATTACAGAGTTCTGTATCAAGTATGAACTCCCAAGAGTTGTAAAGAAATTATATTCCTCTCTGAGAGTGTACTGTGCATTGTTTCAATTTAAAATGGGATTTATAGAAATGTGTTCAATTTACCTTCCAGTTATCCCTTCCCTGAAATAGCCTAATAGTGGAGATGCCATTACAAACCTGGTCACAGATTCACTGGAAAACTTAGAACACAGGATTGGGGTGTGCATGTCCACATTCTAGTGTTTTTTTTTGTACTGAGAATTGAACTCAGGACCTTGCACTTGCCAGGCAGGTGTTGTGCCACCTGGCTCTATCCCCAGCTACATTCTGTCTTTAATATTTCTAGAATCCCACTTTTCAACCAGGCATCAAATTCCTCATTTGTAAAAGTGGAAACTTTTGTTTGTTTGTTTGTTGTTTTGAGATAGGGTCTCACTGTGTAGCTCAGGCTGGCCTTGAACTCACTATGTAGCCCCAGCAGGCTTCAAACTTGTGGAGGGCCCCCTGCCTCAGCCTTAGCCTCAGAAGTGCTAGGATTATAGATGTGTACCACCATGACTGGTGGATAGGGAGATTTTTTGAAAAAAACTTAATTAATGCTCATATCATGTCTCTTATTTTAAGTTATATTAAGATATGAGGAGATAGTTTAAGTTAATCTACTTCTATTATGTGAGAGAAAACATAAATGTGATTTATTGAGCCTAAATCTGTTTTTTCATTTATGCATTTGTTCACACATTCCTTTGAGAAATATTTTTTATAGGCTATGTGAAAAACACTACAAAGTTCAAGACAAGCAAAGGATACAATGTTTAGCGGTTACTTGTTATAATTAAATAGATAGAGAGCGTGTATATAATTCATACTTTGGGGATATTCAGCATGTATTGCAAAGGCAATACGATAGGAAGGAGCAAGCAGATTAAATCAGACATTAAACCTGTATGCTAGGACAGGGATTATTTCTGAGAAATAGTAATCAAAGAAGGCTCATTTAAAATCTGATTACACTTGCAGGGGTTCATGGGAAAATTCAGGCCAGTGGAACATGCATAAGGGTAATCCTGGGTACTAGGACATTGGGACAGGACCATGAGGAGAACACCTTGTTTGCTGCAAAGGAGTCCTTGGGGGGTCTCCTCAAGAATGTCTAAAAGGAAAGCAAGAGACATTAAGATGGGGTGTTTATCCTAGCGCGTTTTCTTAAATGTGTCTGTCAGGAAATAAGGCACTGAACTCAGATCTTTGAGGGTGACTGAACTAATTGGTTGGTAATTATGAGCTCATTTAGATGCTGCAGTTGCTTAACCAGAGATGCAGTGATGTGGTTTTACCCCAAAAGTCATAAAGTTGTTAATGTGCCTAATTACTTCCAATTATCCTCAACTTCATTTCCCCACAGATTATTTACAAAGGAGAAAGGTAACAAGATAGTTTATTGGATATTGAAAGTAATAACATCTGTTACTTACTACCATCTGATAATTTTTGAATGCTTTCCAAGGATTTCAAACTGTTTTGTTAGTGGAGTTCAGTCCTTTGCGCCAGCACCAGGAGTGGACCACCCTACAGCTGCGAAACTAAAGACGGAGAGCCGGCTGCAGGAATGCATGCTCACCTGTTCTGTGGAGGCACACAGTCAAGTATTTTTTTTTTTTTTAAAGTTCAAAACTCTGAAATAACAAAGTCAAAGTACAAAGAGGCTTTACATTTAGTGGAGGGGTTCAGGGTCGTGTATACTTTCTAGGAACTACACACTATTACGTTTATTTCAGAATAGGAGGGGTGAAAGGGTCAAATGCAGCGAGAAGAAACCTTTTGCAAGAGCTCATTGTGCTTTCGCTTAGAGGCCATGTTAAATGGAGGGTGCTGTGGTTCACCCATATCTTTTTCTCTTTGTTTGAAGCCATTGTGCTCTAATGGGAAAAATGCTGGCAGAAGCCCTAGTGACGCAGTGGCAGCTACCACCCTTGCACCAGAATGTTTACTGTAAGTCAGGCTTTCACACTGAACAAAGACACTAGCATTTGAGTCTATTACTGTAAAACATAAATTATAGGCTCTCAAACTCTTTCCATGGGTGGATTCTTAATATTCACCACTAACAATATGTCTTAAAATAAGTTCATATTCCAAGATCAAATTTGGTTCTGCTTCTAATTAAACCAAACTCTTTCTCAGTGAATGAGAAATTAACAGTTAAAGTGAATGATTAAAATAAGAATGGGCTCTTCTAAGACTGGTCATCCCACATTCTTTGATCTTGTTACCATTAAGCTCCTGCTCTGACTGTAGAGATGAAATGAATCCAAACTTAATAAAGCAAATCACCCCAAGAGCAGGGACACCACCAGAAGCTTCATTTCCAAGACCACAAGTCATGAATAGGATTTATGGAGGGTTCTGATGAGTACCTTGGGAAGGCCTGTCCTTCATCATGCTGCTTCCTTGGGGAGGAAGACTGAGTGCCACTGCATGATCTAAGACCCGATTTTATTTAAAAAATATTTTGTGCCATTATTTGATACTAGAAAGAGCATGGGAAAGAATGAAAGGGTTTATAGGGATGTTTTTTATGCATTACATAGCATAAGGAACACTAGGAAATCTTAAAATACACATCCTTTCTATTGTTCCCATAGGTCTGGGCCATGGTAAAGGAAAAGGTATTGGTGTGTGACAGGTGTGGAGCCGCCTCTTGAATAGGAAGGGGCAGAGAGCTGGCATGGGCTACCTCTCGTGTGGTGACTGAATCTGTGCTCATTTGTGAAGCACTACTGTCAGTGTGGCTCTCCCAGGATCACTGGAGGAGGGATGGAAAATATGCTTGGGAAGTTCTGGACAAGGCTGACCTTAGACCAGAGAACAGAAGGGAAAGCAGAGAATACCGCAGAGGATGCTGGGAATCGGCAGACATGGTCATGGGAGTCTTGGGCAGTTCTCCTGGCTTTAATTCTCTCTTGGAGCAAAAAGTAAAATCATTACCCCCAACTGAGGATATAGGAAGTAGGTCTGGAGACTGGAAGGAAAAAAGGCAGAAGTGGTGAGAGAGAAGGAGGGGAGAGAGAACACAGTCTGATTCTCTGATGGGATGGAGGCTCAACTGAGTTCTGCAGTTAGGAATTAAAGTGAGATCAGCAGTGGTCACACAGTCTCCCTGCGTGTAATTAGCCATCCTTGTAAAGTGTGAGGGAGGTGAAAAGTTGTCTTTAGTTAGGTTGTAGCCTGTTCAAGCGACTGACAGTGGAAGATGAAGAAAGAAGCTGAAGGTGAGTGCAAGGAGCAACTATAATTGCTCTATGATATTTTGCTTAGATAAGGGAGGAGGAAAGGATGCACTGTTGAGATTTCACTTATGACGCTGTGTAGACAACTCTGTACAAATGTTTCAGGTCTCCCTTTACTTGAATGATAGCATTCATTACTTGGATGCAGCATTTTCTACACCAACACACACACACACACACACACACACACACACACACACACGCTTGTGTCAACCTTACCAGTGATTCCTGTATTCTCTACTAATTTTTTGTCACATTTACCTATTGTTATCCAAAGAGCTGTATTAAAATATTCCACTTTCATCATGGGCTTGTCAGGTGGTCCTTAGAGCCTAGACATTCCTATTTCTCACATTTGTAGGCAACACTTTCCATACTCACATCTCTGCCCTCCCTACATCTCCCTGTTGGATTGCCTGCCTTTGTCAGTAGACAGTCCCTTTTTGTATCCTGCTTAATACTGTTTTTAATTTCAATCTGTCTGATACGGATATTACTATGGCAAAGTTGTATATTATTTTCTCCATGGCTTTATCATTAGCATTGCTGGCACCGTTTCTTTTTATGAAAAGGATAGAGATGGTTTCAGAGCCTCCTTAGGGCTTCCATTTTTCATCAGGATGTGGAAATTTTCGCAGGCATTGCCTCCACTGCAGTAGCTCAGAACACTGTACATCTACACAACACTAATGCTAAGGCCTTGGAGAACAAAGGCAGGTAATGCCTGTCTGCTCAGGGAAGAGTCCTTTCCCTGGGAGCCGACAGCCTTGGTTCTTTTTTTTTTTTTTAACTTTTTGTTTCTATTTTTAAAAAAATGATTTCTTCATTTATTGGATATAGGGCCTCTCTACATAGCTCAGACTTGTAGTGATCCTCTGTCTCAGCCTCCCCAGCACTGGAATAACAGGCATGAACCCCCACGTCCACTTTTGAGGCAGGTGTGGCATGTGGTATTGGGGATGAGCCCAGGTCCTTGCGCTTGCTGGACAGGCACCTGGACCACTGAGCTATCTCCCCAGCCCAGCCTTGGTACTTTTCATTCCCGAGAGCTTTTACTATCTCTGAGTACCACTGAGACCAGGCTTGCGGACTCTTTCACATGGCCTGAGGAGGGCACCAGTGTCTGCTAAGGCCTGTGGGCTGTACTATTCTGGGCAGCTGCTTTCCCCAGCGTACCTTGGGTGAGATAAATGCTGGCCCGGATGCCTGGGCCAGGAGTGGCCATAGCTCGTGGGGTGGTGGGAACTCTTTCATGGTGAGCAGAAGCCAAGGTCACCTGCTGTCTCATTGGTCCTTCCCTCCAGGTGGAAATCATGTTTGTCACATGGCAGTTACAGTTAAGGATTGAAGGCCCAACACATTTGAGGACAAGAGCTGATGATTCCTCCGGCTTTTGGGGCCAATGCTTCCCAGGTTCTTTCTGAAAAGCCCCTGCCCCATCAAGCTGGGAAAACTGAGGTGGAATAGCACAGAACGCCAACCAGCCTGGATCCAGCTCAGTCAGAAGGAAACCATAGAGCTCAGTTAACTTCACGAAAGGCTCCATGGACGTTCATACACAACGTCATGCTAGAAACAGGTGCCTAGATGAAGCCATCTTGGACCTTCTGTGTTTATTTTTGCAGACAAAGAGTTTTAAAATAATATGCATGTTCAAGAAATCATAGAATAAATGGGCAAAAGAGAGAAAATGAAAAATTTCACCCAAAATTACAGTCCATAGAACTAAGAAAATATACATTTTGGAATCTATAAATATAATGTCTGAATTAAAAACTCATTTACAGTTTTTAAGAGAGCATAGGATTAGTGGAGTACAAGGAAGTCCACAGCAAATATTTATAGAAATGGAACACCCACACACTGAATGGAAAGAACACAACAGAGGACGGAGGGGCTGAGCGCTGAGGAGATTGGGGCAGAGCGAGGTCTGCAGAGACCACGATGGAGAAAGCCCGCAGCTGGTGGAGGACACCAGCTCACAGCCACGAAATGCTTAGCAAACCTCAGGGAAGCTGAATATGCAGAAAGTGACATGTAGCACATCATACTCAAACTGCCACAAGTCAAAGACAAAGGGGAAGAGGTCTGCACAACGACCAGGGAAACAGATGTGTTAACTTGGGAAACAGCAACCAGAGTTTTCAATAGCAGTGATGGAAACTAGTTTGAAATACCCAAAGAAAAATGTAGAACAAAGCCCACCTCCGACCTAGAAATATGTTATACTACAAAAATATCTTTAAATGTGAAAGTCAAATAGAGACATTGCCAGATGCAAAATTAAAGGCTGGACAGCCCACTGCGTTTGAATTTTCTTGTGCCCCTGCTGGCATGCCCCAAGCCCTGATACCACTACTTGTAACTTGAGACACTGATCATTTTCTTAGCCCTCTCTGGGTCTTCATTCATTAAAGAAGGGTAACCATTCTATCAATCTTCAAGCATGCTGTAAAGCTGTAGTGTGATAATGACAATACTTAATTAACTATCTCCGCTAGAGTTCGTCTTTCTCATGACACTCTGGTTTGTGGTTCATTTATACTTTTTCCTTTTTATTTCATGGATTAATAGAGCACCACTGGACGCTTTGCTGGGTGCATACTCTGCGTCATGCTCAGGCCAGGTTACACATGTGCACCTCTGCATGTTTATCATGTTTTATGGAGAAAACTTTCTAAGTCCTTTCTTCTAGCTTTTAGCGATGCACAGCACAGTACTGTCCCCTGTGGTCGCCTTTGAGTGCCAAGAACCCCACAACTTCTAGCTCGTTGTAGCTTGTATAGCTTGTACCCACTGAGCAGTTTTTCTTTATCCTTCCCTCTCCTTCCCCCGGGCCCTCCTCAGCCTCTGGAGACCACTTCAGTTTCGATTTCCATGAGAGCACCATTCTTACCTTCCTCACATGAGCACCCATCTGTACTATACCCGGTTTCTCTACCATTTAGAACATTCCTGTCATTTCTGCAGGATCATTTTCTTATTGTCCTTTGTTCCCAGCCCATCATTAGCTCATCTTTTCCTCAGTCTGGCTCTTGGATTTCTTTCTGTTTCTCCTCATCTCTCTCCATTTTATGTCTTTCCAGCTTGAAGCCTTGCTAGGCTGCACTTCAGGCCTATAGTTCTGTGGGCCTTGCCAAAGCATATGGTGTGCAACTGCCACTCTGACTGGGATGTAGAGCAGTCCCACTACAGAGTGGCCCTCTGTGCCAGGGCAGGGACCTCTCGCCCTGCTATAGCCTGGTGGTGTCTTTTCTGTGCCCATCTGTGGAGCTTGATTTTCTAGAAGGTTTGGCAGGTGCGGCTGTACAGGACTTGGCCCTTTACGCTGAGCTTCTTCCACTTAGCATGACTCACTGGAAATCGGTGATAGGCTTACATTCCAGGAGTCAGCTTCTTGTTAAGTGAACCATATTTCATTCTCTTGCACCCCACTTTTCCCACCTGAAAACATTTGAAGTTTTGCTCAGTGATCTTTCTGGGGAGGGCCTCCAGGTGGTGAGTACTGCAGGCTCTGGTTCGTGTGCAGATGATCTGAGTGGCATTTTGGCTGGGCCTCTTGGGTCTCCGTCACTGTGGTCCAGGCCGTTCAGGTATTCCTGCTTCTCTCCCAGCATCACTTGCCCTGAAGGGAGCGCACTGAGGGGGTTCCAAGTTTACTTCCTTTAGCAGCAAATTCAGTGATGTTAATTTCTGAAACTTTCAAAATTTTCTCTTTATTGCTTGAGTTAATAGATTTTTTCCTCAGTCTGCCTGCCCTTGGGGGTCATTTCAATCTGACCATGTTAACCATGTGTCAAGGGTCCTCAGTCCTCTCCCGCATATTCTCTGCCTAGAGGGCAGGCTGCCTGTCTTCACTCAGCTTCTGTATTCCTTGACATGTACTTCTCCACTTTCTGTCTCTGTGTTTTTGGTTTTTTCCAATGTAGTGACACCCAGTTACCTGTTCTTTATCCATTCTGCCAAGATATTCAGCCCCCATCGTATTATTAATTTCTAATAATGATTTTTTTGCTTTATTTTCTTGCCATTCTGTTTTGAAAACATGATGTACTCTGATTTTTAAAAATTTTTTATTCATTCTTATGGAAGTGAGGTTTGTATGGATAATCATTGAAAGCAAATTAATATTAGAAAACTATTCATTAGGGGAGGATCGAAGGTCAAAAGAGCCAACCTGGTCCATGCAGAGCCTCCAGGACTCAGAGGGCTTAAGGCCCCACATATCTGAATGCCAGTTGTTGTTCTTGATAATCGCATGAGGTAGGCAAGTTACCAAGCTCCCTGGGTGCTGTGCAAAAAGAGAAATAGAGCACTGGTCTCCCTTCATAGAAACCAAATGGCTGGGTGCTGGGCACCAAAACTAGAGTACTCAGAGGATCCGAAGTGGGAGTAGAGTTTCAAACGAGGAATACATCTGGACAACTCTAGGGGCAGCATTCTAGGTGGGCTTGAGCAGGCCCCTGAGGCTGAGCCTGAAAGCAGGAGGGAGCAGAAAGGACAGAAGCCCAGATGCAACCAATAAACAACGACTGCCAAGGTGAGCGCAGTACACAGAGGGAGACTCTGCTGATGGATATCGCAGTGTCACTCTATCCTCCTAGGCCAGTTCTGTTCTTGTCTTCATTTTGCAAGTGTTGAAACTAGTGATGGGGGAGGGAAGGGGAAAAGGCCTCTTATATGGGGCCATGCACCCTCTGAGTCCTGGAGACTGCATGGACCAGGTTGGCTCTTTTGACCTTTGATCCTCCCTAATGAAGGGCAGTTTGTATAGCTTCATGTGTTAGGGGTTGGCAGCAGTTGCAGTACCTTCTGAATGTCTATTTGTTGTGTCTTAGTAGTTTCAAGTTTTGTTTTCTGATTTGCAGCACGTAGGCTCTGCTGTCTCCCCCTTTCCCATCACACTTGCTGTGTGTCTCCTAACTTGAACTCTCAGAAACCAACAGCTAAGAAGAATGAATCATTTTCTGTTTTGCTTCCAAGACCTCGCATTTTAAAATAATAGTTTTCCAATATTAATCTGCTTTCAATGATTATCTATACAAACCTCACCTCCATAAATTTTTTCCTTTGCCTATTATACTACATGAATAGTTTTAAAGAATTATTGGATAAAAGATTAAATTACCAGAAGTTGCATCATTGTGTGTTATTATTTGAAGATTGTTTGCTTCTATAATATGAAGTTATTCTCAGAAGAATCTGATTAGAATAGAAACCAGATGTGTTTTTCAACTACACTGAAAAAAAAAGACCAACAAATAAAATTAATACAAGAATTGGCTGAGTGACTAAGTGGGTTTCTAAAAACCTGGAGCATGGGCATGATGGAAACAAGGCCTACAGGTGTATATGTGTGTGCAGGTGTGTGTGTGTGTGTGTGTGTGTGTGGTGTGTGTATGACATGGGCACAAGCAAACAGAATGAGGAGTGAGGTTGAAAAAGAGGCAGAGAGGCAAGGAGGGATTAAGAGCTAAGCAGAAAGGCTTCTTAAGCTTTGTAAATATTTAGTATCACCAAGGAAATAGCATTATTTAATTTTACCTAGGAAATCAAGGAAGTGAAAAAACAAAAATAATGGTTGCTCAGCCCACAAGAAGTAAAGTACAAGTGGGATGAAGACTATTTTTGAAAGAAATAAAAAATGATGTTGAATGTAAAATATGGTAAGTTCTACATGTGGTAAAGGAAACCTAAGATTTTATGTACCCTCTCCCCTCTTGTTCACTCTTTTTTGAGGGATAAAAAGATGAATGCATTTGATGCTGGCATTATCTTTACATTTTCAGAAATGAGGTGTATTTATTACCACAGCCTGTAAGGACCCCACTATGGCAAAGGCAGACCGAGGAAAGGAGGGTCTGGCACAAATCATTCCATCACCATTTTTTCAATTCACTGTCAAGCCGAACAGTGAGCTGTGCAAAAACCTCTTTGATTTTACTTGTTCAGGGCAAAGTAAGATAATGAATATTATCTTTTTTAAAATCAAACTCAGTCAAACTTAGGACCTTGTGTTTGCCAGGCAGATGCTGTGATACTGAGCCACATCTCCAGGCCCATGTACTACTATTATAATTCTGCTTTTGTGGTTGTTTCTGGAGGCAAGATCTTGTGATGTAGCCCAGGGGCTGGGCTTCAACTTGCAGTCCTCCTGCCTCAGCTTTCCAAGTTCTGGAACTGTGTGTCCTAATGTGCCAGCACCACCCATGCTTAAGGCAATTCAAAATATAGTGAAATGTCGTACATTAGGGTTTCTTAAGTCAGAACCTGTTCCACTCACATGAGCGCAGCCTGAGGCCTGTCCAAGCCTATGCTCGGAGGAATAGGGGTCAGCAGTTGTCACAGTGAATTCAAAGATGCTTAAGAGAGAGTACAGTTTCCAAACACCTTTTAGTATTTTCACATCTACTTTTGTAGAGGGTAGAGAGGTGACAAGCTCTCTTCTCACATTTTTAGAGATTCAACTAAGCCAAGTAGCAGTTTGTCTTATTCATCTTGATTTATAAAGCACTTGGTATTGATAAATAACTTTTGCTTTAAAAAGCCTATAACTGGACTGTTTACTAATCCAGTAACTTTATAAATTTATGGTACAATATTTCCACACCACAAGCTCTTTAATCTAGGAAATAAAAGCTGTAATCATGGCTAGCCAAAAATATTCTACTAGAAAGAGAGAAATCAGTCTTATTTCATTGCTCTTCTGAAAACTATCGAATGACTAAGTTGACTTTCTTTGTTAGTTAAAATAATGTTTTTCCCGGCATTCAATATTCAATCTTTTCATTTTTATCATATTCTCTTTATTGTTCAATACATCATGTTGTCACACTACTAAGAGAGTCACTCTAATATTATGTTTGTCTACTAACATATTTCCTTCTATGGAAAGTTTAGTAACTGAAAGCTCTTCATGGTAAAAATCATAGAACAAAACAGTTCATGTTTTTGCAATAAGGTCCTGCAACATTTCTTGTTTTTTCTACTGTCTGTACTTTGATACTGGGGCCTACCATATTCTGGTTGTCAGAGATACAACAAATAATTAGAATCTTAGCACTTTTCTATTATACCTGGCTAATACTGCACAGGAGAGTTTTTCCTTTGGCACTCACTAGAAAGCCTCAAATGAGATTCTCTCTGTACTTCTGCAGTGGTGAGTGGAAACATGGAACCACACCCAGGATTTGGAGAAGACCTATTTGTATTGATGGATCTACTCAGGATCACTCTGAGTAGTGGTTTGGGATTACATGGGACAAGCAAGCAGGAAGTGCAGGAGAGAATGGCTTGCCCACTGGGGATTGGTTTATATACTGCACCACAGTAACCAGCCATTTCTAAGAGACAGAAGCAACTGGAACTAGAACAGAAAGTGTTACCTGTGCAACTAAAACCCCCTGAAGTATACTGGTGGCAGCTGGTTGGGGGCACTTTCTGCTACACTTCCACACTTTGGTTGATTGTCAAGATGCTTCCTGGTTCTCTTTTTAAGGGAGTGAGTGGTTGGACCCTTGCGATCTAGGAGAGTTGGGGTTTGGGCTACAAGGTTCCTCTAACCCAATCTTTCCACCTGGCTGGTGTTCCTTCAATCACTGGTCCTTGTCCAGTCTTAGACTCTACTGTGTTCCTGTCATTCACTTCATCTCCCTGCCAAGGTCTTTGTCTGAGATGTCATTCTTTCCAATCTGGACCTGACTTTAGCCTCCTCCCTGGTCTCCTTCCTGTTTTCCCGACCATCTCCTAAGTTAGGTCCATGAAATTTTCAGAGTGGTCACATTACTCACTGATGAAAACCTATCCTATTTGGGCCCAAATCCCAAGCCCTTACCACAGACACCAAAACTTCCTAAGTCGCTGTCAGCTCCCAACTTGCTCACTGGTCACTGTACTCCAGTTACGCTGTCTTTCAGAGTCAATGCAATTTTCACTTCACACTTTCTGTTTTCCATGTTCTGTTTTCTAGAATGCAAACCTCCACTTCTGATTTTCTTCTTATCCTTCAGATCTCAGTTCAGATGTTGTCTCCTGAGTGTCTGTGATCAGGTTCTAATAACTTTGCTCCTGTCACTTGCTATCATGGTAAGGTATTTAAGAAATATCATCAGAATTTTTATGTTTTTATGTATTTAGTACAGGGTCTCACTACATAGATCAGACTCATAGTGATCCTCCTGATTTTCGTTCTCCCGAAGTAAAGAGGATGGGGTTGTGGCCTGTGTAGGTGCCAAGTCGCGTGACAAATGTATTTATTACTATTGCAAACACAGAATAGTAATAGAGTCAGGAAAATGGGGGCACAGTGAAAGCTTCTGAGAAACAGCATAACATTATAACTGTGCTTTAGAAAGTTAATCTGACAGCAACACCTAGAATGGACTGGAACTGAGATGCAAAGAGGCGAGTTAGGACTACCGTACCATGGGCAGCAATAATGAGTGGACCTGTGGTGTGCTCTTCAATGTGCTGTGCAGTGTGCTCTGAGTGTGCCCTGAGTGTGCCTTGAGTATGTCCGGAGTGTGCCCTGCAGTGTGCCCTGAGTGTGCCTTGAGTGTGTCCGGAGTGTGCCCGGAGTGTGTGCTGCAGTGTGCCCTGAGTGTGTCCTGTGTGCCCTGAGTGTGCCCTGCAGTATTTCCTGAGTGTGCCCTGAGTGTGCCCTGAGTGTATCCTGAGTGTGCCCTGCAGTGTGTCCTGAGTGTGTCCCAAATGTGCCCTGCAGTGTGTCCTGAGTGTGTCCCGAGTGTGCCCTGAGTGTGTCCTGAGTGTGCCCTGAGTGTGGCCTGAGCATGTGCGGCAGTGTGCCCCCAGTGTGTCCTGAGTGTGTCCCGAGTGTGCCCCGACTGTGTCCCGAGTGTGTCCCGAGTGTGCCCCGAGTGTGCCCCGAGTGTGCCCTGAGTGTGGCCTAAGTGTGTGCTGCAGTGTGACAGTGATAACTGACAGGCAGGAGCAAGCACAGGAGAAGCTGCAGTGGGAGAAATGACACTTTTTGGAAAGGCCTAGTGGGACAAGAACCGTGCCCCATGTCTGGCCTCACATGAGCCCTGTCAAAGACAACACTAGAGTAGCGATTTTGCAGATTGCAGGGTTTCGGCTGAAGGCTCAGGTGCTCCGCAACTGCACCTTTGTGGGGCTGCAGCTTCCCACAAGTCTATCTTGCAGGAGAGGGCACCACCTTCTGGGCTCCTTGGCTGCTGTAGGCCCCTCAACACATGGAAGTGTCAGGTGTGCAGTGGCATTTCCTAAACTTCCTAATCTTTTTTTTTTTTTTTTTTTTTTTTTTTTCAGAACCGGGGATTGAACTCAGGCCCTTGCATTTGCTAGGGAAGCACTTATTCTACTGAACCATCTCCCCATCCCCCTTCCCAGTCTGTAGACTAAAAAAGCTGCTCTCTACATTTAAACTTTCTTCAGTATCAAAATTATCTCTGTTTTGCCTTTTCCTTCCACTTTAGAGAAGTTTATCTGGTGCTGAAAAGCCATGGTTTTCAAGCTAATCTACTAATAATTAAATCAGTTTTGCAATTGAGACATTGACATGTACGAAACATTTAAAAATTGTTTTCATGAATTTCTCCCCTCATTTTGCTGGCTGGCTATATAGGCAGTTAAGACAGAACCAAAGAAGGAGGATTTGAAGCACGTGGTGGGATAGCCCTAGTAGCACAGGTCTTCGCAAGGCTGTCCTAGTGGCTCATTCACTCCATTCAAGCCCTTCTTGGAGTTTAGCGTGGGAAGAGGCTGTCAAGAGCAACGCTGTCCTACAGCACTGAACCAAGGAGAACAGCTCTTTCTTAGGGGTTAACAGTGATGTAGGAGTGAATCGTGACAACCAAGGATGCTTTCAGCCTAGGGAAAGTTCCAAGCGAGAATAGAACAGCAGACCTGTGACCTCGCTCCAGGTCTAACCTGGAACCATAACGTAGAAAATACATCATTTAACTTGAAGAACTTTACATTTGGCATATCAGATACCTTTAAAAACATGATACTAACTCAAACCATGGTTTAGAAACTCAGGGATGCGAAGAACCAAGTAACATTTGTAGATCAAGCTATTTGTGTTAGCTGAGTCACCAGCATGCAGGATTTTGAGCATCTGACTCAGAGCTTGCATCTTATCTACAGTTAGCTTTCAAATGTTAGGGTATCATGCCTCGGGTAAACACACCGTTTACATAATTGAGGATTTACGTGCACTGCAGGCTTGCTCAATGACGTTGGTGATTTTACTCCTAAGTTTAAACTACTGTCTTTGACTGGGTCCACCAGGTTTGGAAGACGTGTCTCTACTTCAGTCTCCTTCGATCCCTGAACAAACTCAGATTCGTTTGCTCACCCTTGCCCACCCCTTCAGTTCACTGAACCCACACCATGCTGCGCAGCTCATGTCTTTCATTTGTGTTGGCCTCTTCAGGTTCACAGGACCCACAGTCTTCACCACCCGCCCTCCAAACCTGCTCCTTGCCACCCCCAGATCTCCATGTTTATGTTTGTCCTCTCAGGAATGCATACTCTGAAAGGGCAGAGATCACTTCCAGAATAATCACCATTGTATCTCAAAAAGGCACACACAACATCTGGAAGCAAGTAGCTTTTCGATAAATATTTGTTAAGTGGATGAATCAAGGAGTAAGAAAGATTGGTTGTGTGGAATGCACTGGAGTTGGGCTGAATTTATGGAAGAGCACTGACAGAAGATGAGACACAGATAAATTCATAGTGTGAGGATGACTTCAGGAATGTGTGGAGATAAATCCTGGACCGCAATTTCAGGTGTAAGGAATAACATTTACATTTATATTTATAAATAGAAATCAAGCTAGATCCAGTTCAAGAATTCCATTCTCCCAGGTGGAAAACTTAACTTCGTTTATTCCTGAGTTTCCCTTTCCTGCTTCAAGGGGAGCTAGGATTTGAGGGCTTCATGTAGGGTCGAGCAAGGCCTTTGGCCACACAGCCATTGTCCATCCTGGCTACTCCAGGGATAGTCATGACTATTCCTACAGTTCCTTTGGCTCTTGGTTCTATGATGTCTTCAGACTTCTTTTAAAACTTGAGAAACCTTTACAAGGGATGCTATGTCCACCAACTCTTGGGACTCCATTTTCATTGTGTTGCTTTTTGAAGCACTATTATGCTTCTGTTATTTCTAGGGCACCCAGCAGAACCCTTTGAAATAGATGTATGACAGTGCCTCCCCCTTGGACCTTGCTGTTCCACTGACTTGGCTATCTTTTTGGCAATTTCAGCAACAGAAAAAAATAGAATGAATAAATATAATTTAATATTTCATAAACTTACTCTGTTAATGGGGATCAACTTTTGCCCAGGACAGAGGCAGAGAGTATGATTGTGGTCCCTTCACTCTTCTGCTTACCAAGCTAACTTATCTTGGGGCACAGATCAAGCATCCAATGTGGCCAAGAGGCCTAGTTGTCCTTCTAGCCACTCCATGCATCTCCGTCCCTCTTCTCCGAGTGTGGCACACTGGCACTTTGCTGGCAGGAAGAACACATTTACCCTTTTCACACCCCCGGGCCATCTGCACTGGCTCAGGCCCATGCCCGCTTCTGACGGTGTGTCCTCTGGCTCTCTGGCCACAATGGTGGCCCCTCGCTGTGGTTGGTACCTTTTCTCTTCAGGGTTATATACAGTGGCCACCTCGCCTCTTAAGAACAGATGTGCCAAGGCTAGCCAGGGAGGTTCCAGTTCTACTCAGAAGGCCAGATCCCTGAAGCATTCTCAGGTTCTCTGTGTGGCATCCAGAAACACACTCCAGCACGACCCCCATAGCTGTGTCTGCCCAAACTTTTGACCTAGCACTTCTAGGAGCTGCTCTGAGAGATGCACTTGCACACGGCAAAATTACATGCTTATAACTTCACATACTATAGCATTTTTTTTCTAATAGCAAAATACTGGAAAGTTAAATGTTCCCCAGCAGAGCTCCTTTTTTTCTCCTTCTGCTGTCTTGAGACCCTCTCCTCTCCTGTCCCTCCAACTCTTGATTCCCTTCCCTGTTGCAAAAGTTAAATGTCCTTAGTTTCCCATTATCTGTCTTTTACTTTGCTCTTTAATTTATTTATACTTTGGATTCTTTATGTAAGAAAAGCCATGTAGTATTTAAGCTTGTGTGTATGATTTACTTCATTTAACATTCTGGCTTTAAGGAGCATTTATTTTCCTGAAAAATAAATCACATTTATCCTCTTTATGGCAGAACAGGACTTTGCTGTACATAATACCACATTTTATTTCTTTCATCTTGCTCTTTACCTTATACTTTGGTTTTCTCTTATGAAAGGAAGCATATGATACTTAAATTTGCATGTCTTATTATTTCACTTAGCAAAAAGAGGGGTTTGTAGAACAATGCATATCACAAACTACATTTTGTGTAAAAGGGATAATTAAAAATCCATAAACACATATGTATTTCATTTATATGCATAAGCACAGAGAAACTGTGAATCTGTACAAGAACTTAATAACTATGATTATTTATATGTGGAGAAACTGGCATAATGGGAAACCTGGCGGGTTATAAGAATAAAAACATTTCATGATGTTCTTTCCTATTGGCTACATTATACATAATTATAAATGAGGCAACATTTTAAATTAATTATTGAAACAAAATTCATTAAAAAAATTATGATTTATCACTTATCTCTTCATGAAAAAAAGGCTATAGCTGAAACTGTTTAAGCAAAATTAGGTGGTTAGGTTCTGCCAAAAAAAATTAGGTGGTTAATTAATACTTTAACTGTCAGTTTTTATGATATTCACTGAAATAAATGCTATGTCCTCTCCCCAAATCTACCCGGACAAATACCAGGCACTGCTTCTTGCTGAAGAACTGGAGGTGCTTGTACTTTCAGAAGCCGATTTTTAGGAATAGATGCAAGAATCTTTTGTTCTACATAACTGAAACTGACAACAGGGAGGTGTGGCCGATTAAATGAATTCAATCTAGAAACAAGAAGAGAAAGACAATTCTTCAAAATACTTCTGTGTCTAGTCAGTTGAAATGTATAATGCACAAAAATAAGATCAATAACTCATGGTCATTTTATATATTTTTGAAAAGGAGTGTCACCCCCATCTAGAGGCAGCTGAAGCTGTCTGATCTTGGACAATTCCTCTACACGTGTAACGAGGAGATACGTGAGTGCAGGTGAGTCTTTCTATTTCAGATGCAGTGCTAGTGAACCAGATCATAGGTCCGTTTGGAATTAATTATTTGCCAAAAGGGAAACTGATCGTTGAAGTACTAGGCTACGTATATAGTTGCTTTGAGATGAATGCACTCAGCATAGTCACTCGGATCCTAGCTCCAAATCGCTGAATATAATAGTGCCTGATATGCTCCGAGGTGCTGAGCTCACAGCTGTGTCCTTCATTCGGGGTGTACAGCTAATGCCCCACAGCAGGCAGTCAGAGGGCACTAGCTACTTTTTTCTAGCAAACTATTAATTTTTTTATACAAGTCCTGAGCATTTCATTAATAAATATTAACTTGTAATTGGTTGATTTCTCTGTTCAAAATTCCCAGGATCAGTGAGTAACAGCTGGAGTTAGTAACTCTTTCTTTGTCTTTTTGAGATAGCATGTGGCTGTGTAGCTCAGCTTGGCCTTGAGCTCCCAGACTGGTCTTGAATTCACAGTGGCCCTCCTGCCTCGGCTTCCCAAGTACTGGGACCACAGGTGTGTGCCACTACATGGGGATTGAACTTAGGACCTTGCGCTTGTCAGGCAGGCACTTATGCCATTGAGCTATCTCCCTGGCCGCAGCAACTCTTCAATATATATGTATATTGTGAGCCGACTGTTAATACCTTTCATTTCCTAAGTACCCAAGTCTTAGGAATTTGGGCTCTGTTCATTATCGCTGCCTCCAAAAGTACTGGGTATGATTCAGAACAGGGTAGTATCATGTTTTCTTTCCTCCTAGAGAATGATGGAATGATTTGAGGGATCTTTTTTCTAGGCAGTTGCTTCCACAATTATGAAGAGCACATTCACATCTGCTATAAAAATTTAACACTTCTAGTGTTTCACAAATAAAAAAATAAATGGGCATATTACAATATCTTGAGACTTTGACTTAGTTCCCTAAATATTGCCATAAAGGGAAAGAAAAGCTACAATCCAACTGAATGGACTTGATTTCCTTTTCTGTTTGGTATAGATGCACCACCTGGTGGCAAAATAGTGCATTTTAAGTGCAGAATGTAAGTATGAGTGTGTGTGTGTGTGTGTATGTCTGTGTGTGTATGTGTGTTTGTGTCTGTGTGTCTCTCTCTGTGTGTGTGTGTGATAGAAGATTTTAGTATACATTATCAAATGCTTAGATTGATGATAAATAGCTCTATACTGACTATCTAATAGAACATTTGAACAAACCATATATATGCTTGTATGGGGAGTAGCGAATAACTTACTTTGGGAAATAAAGCAGCTTCATCTTAATTATGTTAGCTATAGATCTTACCACTCCACCCCTAAATTAATATTTATTTTCTATAGTTCTTGGTGAGGCAAAAGTCAAGTACTGATAATGAAGGGAAAATGTTATTTTACAGTTTTAAGAATGTTAATGTCTAAGAAGATGCGTGCTCCTCCTTGTCTCAGCCATTAGCCCGAGGCACGGGCATGGAACTGTGAGACTTAAAGCACCGTAGGGTAATTGAGGTTAACACACTCATTTACAAACGCAGTGGTGGCTGGGAGTCGGGGGCATCAAGGGACTCATCCAGGGTCATGCCGGCTGTTAGCAGGCAGACTCAAGGAACAAGGGCTTCTCGCCGTCTGCCTGAAAACATAAAACTGACACTCATGCCATGGCAAGTTATCTCTGTGTGAAGACATACGGGCTTAACTAAGTCATAAAATGCTTTAAAACACCAACATATGAGTTCATGTATGTTAGTTTTGTTTTGATATTCTGAGCACAGAGGGCTACAGTAATGAAAGAAATACATGTATCATAAAGCTATGGAAAGGATTTTTTAACTTCTAAACCATATATATATATATATATATATATATATATATTCAAGGAGATGTTTTCAGAGTTCATACAACTGTTGTGTTATAAATAGGGTCTAAAAAAATCCCCTTTCCCTCTTTCACTGGTTCAGGATCAGGATTTGTTTCTACAGAGTAGAGACATACTTGTAAATTGAAGCATAAACTATGTTCAGAGCTCCCTCTCATGACCATTGAATATTATACAAGCCTCCTTTTATTCTCGCTGTTGTATTCCACTAACAGCTCACTGGTTAAGTTTTAATTGCTTCCAATGAGGTCAGCAAAGGTATTTATCGAAAAGCCCTGAATAAAAGGCTCCACACACACACACACAAGCACACATGCGCTCACACACAGAGAGAAAATCCTCTTGCCTGTTGATTTATGGAAACAATTATGATTCTGCTGGAGAATTTCTCAGCTGAGAAATAGTTTGTAGCTACAGTAGAGAGGCTCAAGTTGCACAGGCAGACAACAGACATGGAATTCTTGTGTATCCAGCTGTTATAAACAGAACAAGTAAGTTGCTGTTATTTGTCTTTAAAAGCAATGTTGAATGTTTTCTAAAGTTATCTCTTGCTCTAGGAATGGTACTGAGGGGGAAAGTAGTTACCAGATTTTTGAGCCATGTAAATATCTACAGTAATTAAGCCAGAGAACGTATATAAAGACAGGCTGGAGTACTCTAGCATAATTCTGACATTTAACTTGAAAAATGTGGGCTGTTCAGGAGAAAATAATTGCTTAACCACAAATGTAAACGCATACCATAAAAATCTAGGGAAAATGTTTCTACTTTGTTAGTAGTAATTGCAGAACTTGATTTAAATCAACAGCTCTAAGTATGGGGTGTTTCTTACAATGTAGCAACTGGAGTGAGTGGTACGGTCATGTTCTGATTTCTCTGCACTAACGTAAAGCTTTTATAAATCTACATACAGAATGCTGAAGATGTTGACATCCTCTGTGAAAGCTGCTTTGAGTGTATCTTCAGAGTATAAACTGTATTTGTTACAATAGTATTTACCCACTGAAATTTATACATACATTTTTTATCTTCCTCTCTCCCCCTCCCCCTTCTTAATCTCTCATTGCAAACAGAAGTCAAGTAGCAAACAGTGCCGCAGCAACTGAGCCTATTACAACCTGCTTTTTATAAGGATATATCAACACAGAGTTATTTAAGGAGGAATCCTGTATTGTTCCCAGAAGCTAAGAGGATAAGTGTACCCATCTGGGAAGAGCGAGGACTCTTTCTTAAGTCCATCTGCAGCTCCCAGATAGGAAAAGGTCAATGACCCAGGAGTAGCAGTCAACTCAAGCTTGAGTTTTCATTATGGTATTCATGGACCCCTGGAGCACTGCACTATAATGCACAAATGGATACTGACATGGATCCTGCCGCCTTTGCTCTGCAGATCTTGCCTTCCTGTGGTCTGTCTAGTGGGCACTCTAGCATTAGCTTGCAATGACATGGCCCCAGAGCAAGTGGCTACCAACGTGAACTGCTCCAGCCCCGAGCGACACACGCGGAGCTACGACTACATGGAGGGAGGGGACATAAGAGTGAGAAGGCTCTTCTGTCGAACGCAGTGGTATCTGAGGATTGACAAGCGAGGCAAGGTCAAAGGGACCCAGGAGAGGAAGAGCAGCTACAGTGAGTACCATCTTTTCTTCAAAAAGCATTTGGCAATTGTGGAAGGATGGTTTTTCGGGCGATGCGTTTTTTTCAGTTTCCTATATTTATGGGGAAAAAACCTTAACTGCAGTATCACCACCTAACTTTTCTAAATTGTGATTGTTTAACTATGTTTCTAAAGGCTTCCTTTGGAACAGAGCAAATGACTAATATTGTCCTTCACATTGATAATGCCAGCCAGTCAGAGAATATACACTCCATGTCCTTAGCTCAAAATGCTCCTATGCAAAATAGAAATGATAGTATTCACACTGAATGTGATTATTTTCCCCTGGAAAACCCATTAGCAGTTCTTTTATAGTTCTCAATAAAGCTCATCAAAACTAACAAGCAGAGTTTGAGGAATAGGGAATTTATTTATTAGTTTAGTCTGCTTTGAAATAATATTTCCATGATGCAAAGGACAATCTGTGTTCAGAAAAGTGCAGCCTTGGCCAGCTGTGTTACTGCAAAGCAGAAGGGAAATCTAGGGGGCTCCGGTCTGCTTGTGTCCCAGTAGTTCATAGTAGATCGCTTGCCTATCTACCTAGACAGAAAAACAGATTCTTTCTAACCTCTTCTTAATTTAAATCTTCTGTCATATCAAATCTATATTACTTTAAGAGAAAAAAATGAAGAAGTAAAAGTGAGTTGGAAGAGATGTTAATTTCATGATTTTCCTTCAAAAGCCTTGTATTTTCTTCCTAAGAAGCAGTTGTTCTTTTCATGTTAAAATATCAGGGCTTGTGTTGTGAGTCAGTAGTTATGATTAATAACCAGTGTAATAGTAGTATTGTGTTTAGTGGTGTAAAATACACGCCTCAACATTTATCTCAGGGCTTAAAAATCCCTCGCAGGAGATGAATTTTATTTGCATTATTATTAGCACACAGACAATGCCACTGCTATGTATTTTATGAGATGTGTCAAAGTCAGTTGAAAAAGGAGGCCTGGAGGGAAGCGGTGGACACATGCCCCAGGGCCAGGCTGTGTGCTAATTACTTACACATCTCACTACCTGCTTGCTATAGGGCCCTCAGGCTCCTCATTAAGAAAAAATAAATGAGAATTTTCAAGAATATTATGTCACCAATGTGAAAATGAGTGGATCTTCTCTTTAACCATAAGTGATTCAGAAAGCTAAGGCCATTCTGATGTTATTAGGCATGGTTTTATTATTATTATTGCAATTAATTAAGGTATCAGATTAGCTCAGGAAGATTTTTTCTGATTATCCTGAAGGTTAGTTAAGGAAATAAATATTTGGAGGAAGTTTTGTCATCTACTACCACGGTGTGTAGTAAAGTGTGGCTTTATCATCAGTTTATTTAAAAAAATTAGCAAAATTTATCACAGGTAATGAAATCTAGCAGAAAGGCCACAGAGGCTGGGTGGAAACTGAACAATTTCTTGGTTTTCCAGTCTTCAACCTGGAAAACATGGGCTGTGTTCTCCAACACATTTTCTAGTTCTTATAGTGTATCCCATCCTAAAACACGGAGCTATGCAGAAACCTAAGTTTCCTCTATTTGATAATGGCTCGTAGCAAATGAATGAATGAATGAATGAATGCAGCCACGTATTATCTCAGTAATATTCAAATGGTTGTAATAAAGCTAGAAAACCTAGGTTGTGGGGTTCTTTCATGTGCTAACTGCTTTTGAATGCTTTGTACCAATAATAAAAAGAAAAAAAAGATGTAAAATTTAGTGAAAAGAATAATATATGTGACTATTTGGTATGAAAAAAGATTTATAACTGGAACACATTCACATACAAAATTTATTTTGTCTGTGCTAAAAATGTTTAAAACCATAAAACTCAGGCATCTGTGCACATGTGTAAAATGCTGAAATCATTTTATATTTTGAAACACAATCGAGTGCTTAATTCCAGTAACCATATATTGGCATAAGTTCAGCAACCATAAATCATAGCCTTGAATAACCTTCAGACAACTTGCTATGTCATTTCCTTCAAGTGCTAATTCTACAGTAAAAAGATGAAAGAAACTTGTTTTCATTGTAATTTAGAATGTCATAGTACCAATGTATTAAGAAGGCATGGTATAATCATGTAAATAATCTTCACACATAACTTTTCTGTATATCTATCTATCTATCTATCTATCTATCTATCTATCTATCTATCTATCTCCATCCATCCCTTCTGGGCATGTAAATTTTCCTAAAGAAAGCTTTTATCAGGATCCTGTAGGATAACCCCAAAATCCTGTCCAGTCACATTGCTACCTACTGAAAAAGGAGTTAGTTAAAAAAGAAAAATGAAAAGAAAAGAAGCCAGTAAGTTTTTCCCAAAGTGAAAAAGAGGCCCAGGCAATTTTTTTTTTTTTGTCTTTGGGACTCCTAAGATACAGAGGAAATGCTTCGATGAAGAATGCGTTGTGGGTAATCAGAAGGAAGTCCCTATGAGCTTTCCTATAGCTCAGGAGCAAGAGCAGCCTTACTCATAGTAAGAATGAGTGTCCATACGTGAGCATGCAAATGGACAGGCGCGGTTTCCTGTTGTAGGATGCCAACTACGTCCTCGCCACTCCCACTTACAACACAGAGCCCCAGTCCGTCCTCACACCTTTTCTCTGAGTCTTTCAAAGGGAAGAAGGTCTGAGGGTGTTGCCGGGACTTCTTCGCAGGAGCACAGCTCTCACACAAGAGTGTGGATTTGGTAGGTGGGGTGAGGCGGGGCTGGGGCTAAACGCAACAGAAACTCTCTACCACTGAGCCAAATTCCCAGTCCCTAGAAATGTGGTTTAAAGATATTGGAAAATGCAGATTGGTATTAGCAGGAGAGGTGGCAGGTCTGGGTGGGTGGCTCCTGGAAGCGAAGGGCTTCGCGCCCAGATCGCGCAGTTCTCCTGTTGACGCAGGTGTTGGGCCGGCTGGATGGCAGAGGAAGAGAGGAAAGGGAGGGTCACTCAGGTCAGCATCAGGGAATGTGAGAAATTACTCCAGCTGCCCTGCATTGTGGAGATCACCTAATTACAGTCCTGCAGAGGTATTTTAAGGAAGGGCGGATTTAAATGAAAAAATTGCAGAAACAGTGCTCCTAGGAACTCGGCTCAAGGGGGACCTGTGCTTCTAGTTACACAGGCAAGAGTCAGTCACGTGGAAGGGGGATTCACGAGGGATGAGGAGAGACTGTACTGTACTTCTGAGTCTCAAGGGAAGAGAAGCTACCTCCAGAGAACTGGGCCCAAGGGATGCACAGAATTTTTACCCAGGTGGCAGAAAGCTTCTCCTCCCTACTTTTTCTTGGAAGTGGAGGGCTCCCTTTAGCTTTATGTTAGGTTTCTAAGCAAACTGGAATCTAATCTGAGCTAACTATAAGTGTGATCAAAACATAAACTGTCCCTCCAACGTGGACATTTAAAGGGAGATGGAGGTGTGTGCAGGAAACGTCATAGAGGCACTGGAAATGAATGGGCAGCCCTGGCTCCAGCTGTCAGAACTTCCCCGGTGACAAGGTCAGAGGGTGAACTGAGATGACAGTTGGACCAGGCAGCCGACAGGCAGGCAGAGGCCATCACCGTAGACTTGACAGAAACAATGCTGCCTCGAAGCTGGGCATTGAGGTGCGAGATGAGAGACGGCGGCAGTGTGCCAGGCCCCAGGTAGCTGCCCCGAGAGATGGATGTGGAGCAGAGAGCCCCTCCTCCCAGATAATTTTCTCATGGTGGGGATCCACTTATTAAAAACTTGTATTCTTGTAATAGTTAACATCAGTCATCTTTTTAAGAAGACACCCTTAACTGTCACAAACCACTGATTCAAAGACAGTGTGTCTTGCTGGGGCATCATTGAGGGTCATTAA
Source organism: Ctenomys sociabilis (assembly GCA_004027165.1). Classification (NCBI taxonomy): domain Eukaryota; kingdom Metazoa; phylum Chordata; class Mammalia; order Rodentia; family Ctenomyidae; genus Ctenomys; species Ctenomys sociabilis. The sequence goes on along the minus strand of PVKA01003094.1, from coordinate 89,430 downwards.
TTCTGTAGTGAGAGAAGGGCTAGCCATACTGAAAATTGGCCAAGGATCTGGCAGTCTTCTTTCTGGCTTGTTCGACTATGATGGGGCGTGGCCTAGCAATCTGCAGGCGCAAATAAACACAGCATTGCTGGACTGACTCTGGCTCCAACCTGTGGCAACTCAGCGGGAAGAGCTTCGCTTGCTATCGTGTCACCACTGAGGACAGAGAGGGGGAATGTGATTATGCTCCAAGTTATTAGCAAGTTGTTTAAAAGAAAAATAACTCACCTTACCAAAATAAAATACCAATAAAGGAACAATTGCTGCCTTCAAGGAAAGGAAGTTTTGAAGAACAAACCTAGAAAGGGAAGCCCTGGCATCACGGACAAGGTTGAATCCTATAAAATGGTGACCAGAATTCCCTTAAGCAGGGGCCGGGGAGATGGCTCAGTAGAATAAGCACCTGCCTGGCAAGCACAAGGTCCTGTGTTCAATCCCTGGTACCGCCGAAATAAAAAATCCCTTAAGCAGCTGGATAATGCTTAAAACTGCAGTGGAGAAATAAACTTCTGGGGAGTACATTTAGAAATATTAGCCATCCTTTGCAAACTCTGAAATTAAGGATTAGTTTAAATTTTATGATTTTTTTGACTATGACAAGTGCCTGGCATTTTAGTTGGACAGGTGTGTCTCTTTTCACCTGCATGTCTCTCTCCTGCACCGCTTCATTTAAGCTGAGCATTTCTGTGTCACTGTCCCATCTCATCATTCTAGAGCTTCTGATCCCATGTGTCACTTCAGTCCAGTTTTTGCACATGCAGAGCTGTGGCAATCACAAAGATAAAACAGCCTTTTCTAGCATTTTAAAACTTCTTAAGCTGAGTTGAATATTGCAATCGTCTGGGGACTTTAAGCAACTATTAATGCTGGACCCCACTCATGAAGATGCTCTTTAAATTGATTTGGAGTGCAGTCTCGACATCAAGGAATTCCAAAATCCTCTGGATAATTCTGACGGGCTAGGGAGGCTGGGAACTGCCTGATGGAGGGGATAGAAGTAGATTATTGGAGAAACCACAGCTCCATAAATCAGAACTTCCTCATGCTAAGAGGACCCAGGAATCAGTATCCACTGCTTCCAAGGTGCAGCTAAGGCAGTTAACCATTGCCTGTGGGGTGCAGGTATTCTAGGTCAGCCTGGACCCTCCTCTACTCCCATATCCTAGGATTGTTCTGAACTTCTAGAGCATGTCAGAGTTAACCTTGCTCCCTGGAGCATTTTGAAACAGGCTTAATCCGCAATGGACCCCTGAATTACTCCCTGCAGGAGTTCTGGGTCCGCTCAACCTCCCCAGCAAAGTCAGCAGCCTGCATTTGGAGAACTGGACTAAAACGACATGTGATGACAGCTCTGTAGCCACTGTAGGAAAAGTTGGCTCTAGAGTTATGGCATTGTAGGGCCACAGTCTCACAGTGACGAGGAGACCTGAGTCTTTTCTGGCTCTTTCAGCTGGTGCTGCGCAGGGGACCCAGCATGCAGGCATTGCTGCTGACTTCCTTCCTTGGCATTTGTGTGAGGACCCCTAGCTGTGAACCCATATGCCGCCAAAGTGGGCGTTGGCCTCTCACAGGGACCCTATCGAAGTCCAAGGCAGAGGAGGACACAAGCTTCAGCCTAGAAAACCCAGGGGGAAGAGAGTCACAGGTCTAGCAGTTTACCATAGGTAGTGACACAGTGAAGCCAGAGGTCTGACAGGGATGTCATACAACATAAGGAAGAGCTTGCGCTATTTTCTTTTGCATCAAGTCATTAATAGGAGCACAGTAACTTCCCTAACATCACTATGGAACGTAACCCTCTCCCACATCTAAATTTCACAACTGGCCCACAGAATAAAAGGCAGAGATTATGCTTAAGTAACATAGAGAAAAGTATGCTACATGAGATGGGCTTTGGGATGGGCCCCCTCTTTTCCTACTCTCAAGATAGGTTGAAAAGGAAAGCCTTATGCCTTGCCCATGGTTTGAAAAGTCATTGTAAAAACTACTACACAGGGCCAGCCAGATAGCTCAGTGGATTATAGTGCCTGCTTAGGCAGACACAGGGATCCAGGTTCGAATCTTGGCATGCTGCACCAGCCCCGCATCCCTCCCTCCACCCCCTGGGTGCACTAAGATTGAGACTGGGCATGGTGGCCCCAGCACTTGGGAGGCTGAAAACAGGAGGATCACTATGAGTCTGATTGATGTTGCAAGACTCTATAGACCCTTTACTAAATACACTTAAAAAATTGCTGCACATTTACTTCTTTATTTTATTTTTAAATTTTATTTTAAAGAGAATAAAAAATAACAGATAAAACTTTAGAAATGATACAGAATTTCAAAACATCAGATGATGCCAATTCAATGATGGTTATTACATTGCAAACTGTTGTCTTCAAAGTAGCATTTTTATATCTGATAATCTGGGCATTTACTTTTTGAGTGAGTTTCGTATCTGCGTTTGTGGTTATATCTGGATCTGGCTTACGCAGAGAAGCTGAGTCAAGTTTACTCACCAAGGGGTTGTTGAGGTCCCTTCATGGGTGTGCATGGAGTGGGTTGGGTCATGGTGAGGACAGAGAGGAGAATTATCCAGCATCCATTCCCAAGGGGACCTCGTGAGTTAGAAAACATGTAACTGACAGGCTTCACTCCCCCTAAACTTAAAGTGTGACAGTCTCTTAAGATGCAGGCAATGAGCCTTTGTGATGAACTTCATGGATAGGGAGAAGACAAAGAGAAAATCATATGAAAACCAAAACTGAGACACTGAGCACTATATTCAACTGAAAACTGGGGTGAGAATGTAGGAAGAAGTGCAAGGGACAATAAATTTTTCTCAGCACTGAAACAAGAGGTTTGAATCTGATCATTTTGTGCCAAAGTCTGATCTTTTCTTCTTTATTAGAACTATTCTGAAACTTAATTTGTTTATTTTTATTTTAATTAATTATTATTATTTTTGGTACTGGGGATCAAACTCAGGATCTTGAGCTTGCCAGGCAAGCACTTATTCCACTGAGCTATCTCCCTGGCTCTGAAGCTGAATTTATTTTTATGATTAATATAAAAAAAGAGAAATAAGGACTGCTTCAGTATCTTAAACACCGTGTTTTCATGCTCTGCTTCGATATTTCCCCTCAGACGCACTAGCCCTCTCTGTACTTGGGGTGGAACCCAGCACCTTCACCCTGAGTGGTTTGCAATCTTTTAAAAGTATTTTTTGTTTTGGCACAAGGTCATGCTAAATCGCCCAGGCAGGATTTGAACTCATTATCTCCCTGCCCAAGACTTGCAGAGTGCTACAGTTATAGGCATGTATCACCATGCCTAGCTCCCATTTTGTCTATTTGAATTTTAGGTGTAATGGCGGATAATTTTGAAAAGTTTGAGACCCAGGTCGGAATCGGTTCAGCCTGCAGATTTTTCTTAAGGCCATGTTTCCACACTGTATTTCTCAGAACACCACTGTCCCCAGAGATATTAATGGCATTCCCTGAAGCACAGTTTACGTGACTAATTGATTGGGAAATATTAGGTTAAGTGAAGTTGAATGAGTCTTTTATGACCGTTTCCCCGAGTCTATACTACACTGAAGTGAATTGCAAAACTCTGGAAAAAGAAGACACATGGTTTTCCAAATTTGTTTAACATGAAGCTTCATTCACCTTCTCATCCTATTGTGGTCCTTGGTTTGGGTAAAATACTAAAAGTTCATTACACTATTGCCTTGGGTTCCATCTACAATGTGATCCAGAACTAAACCCAAAATTTTGCCTGTGGCTTGATACAAATAGGAAGGCTGTAAAGTTGACCTGAACCAATTTTTTAAGAACACTTGAGCCAAACAGTTACAATAAAGTTAGAAGTTTCTACATGAATTTGAACTGTTGGGGTGGTATCTGGGGCTCAGAATCAGAGATCTGCAGTGGAATTTAAGCTTAATTTAAAGGCTCCCCTCATGAGTTTTGAGAAGCTATACAGGGTCCATCTCTGATATGAAATGATACCCATCTCTATAAGCCGACCCCAAGTGTTTCTCCTCTGGTGATCTTAAAGTGCTTCAGGATTCCAGGACGTGGAAAAATCTTATCAGTATTCCTCATGATAAACTCGATTTTACTTTTTAAAGAAAAGTTGCTGGAACAAATGTTGCATTTCTTTCAATTATTCCAATAAAGAATCAGTTTTCATTTAGTGGCTAAAAGCTATTTTGAAATTTGGCACACCCTGAGGGGAGATATAATTTTTGTTTGGACATCGTTGGAAGGTCATTCATTGGAGATTTTTAAATTGAGATGGAGCCAGCGTGGTGTCTCTCCTCTGTGCTGACGGCCTTGCCTTGCTCTCTGTGCACAACCCATCTGCTGGGCCCATGGCTCTGTCTGTGCTCGGCTCTGCAACAAGATGGATAAGTGCTTCACTGGACCCCTGCTTCATCTCCCGGTGGTAGAGGGTGTAGCCCTGAGCCAGTGGTGGAAGTGGAAGGACTCACGCAGTCACTCAGTTTCTCTTTTAATTTGTTTCAACTTAAAATTAGTTATAAGTGACAGGGCTAAATTAGCATAAAAATTTAATGTGGGCAAGGATTAAAAACCTTGTTGAAATAAAAGACAAATATACCTCGATTACCTTTTATTCTCTAGAAAGAGAAAAAGAAAGAGAGAGAGAGGGAAGAGGAGAGAGAGAGAGAGAGAGAGACAGAGAGAGAGAGAGAGAAAGAGAGTCAGCCAGTCAAATATATAGACAGACAGAAAAGCAGACAGACCTGGCCTCCAGCACATATTTGATATCTTTCAAGGTAGCTTCAGGGACTTGAGGAATAGTAGCTTTATGGTGGGGCACAACTTCATTTGCAGGCACAGGAACCACTGGTGACACTGCAAAGTGATTGGCAGGCAGGATGAAGACCTGTCCTGGGGAAGGCATGGTCCTCAATGTCCATTCTCATTCTTACCAGACTATTATCTAGTCCCTGCTTATCCAAAGCTAGGAGTAAGTCATTCACACTCCATCTTGGCTTATGGAACATGTGCACTGGAAGGAAGCCTGAGTGTAAGAATTACAAGAGCTGTAATAGTAGAAAGCTCTTCTGCCTATGCTGCAGGGTAATAAGAATAAGCTTCTCTTCTGGACGGTTAACAACCTAAGTTTTCAGACCAAAAATTAGAGAAAAAGGAGGGCTGCAAGGATAGCCAACATTTTGGCTCTAGCCTTTCAAGGTCAGTGAAGACTCAGGATATAGGAGGACCTGTACTGTAGCATCATGGAACTCAGTTGTGCCCCAAATTTTCTGATCAAGGAGATTATGAGGCCACAGAGGAATGCGATCCAAGATGCAGAGTGTGCCTAAGGAGAGTCACATGGAGAGAAAGCATTCTCTCAGGCTTTCACAGACAGCAAATTGGTCAAGCAATGGCCATGACTCATCCACATGGCTGACACTGACAAAGGATCTACAAAGTGTGGTACAGGATTTCAGGATAAATCCTGAGAGGATTTGACTGACCTTGTTGGATGCAAAAGTTGTATTTCTTATTATAGAGGTCTTGCTTTATCTTGATCTTAACCATCCAGCGGAAAAGTATAAAGACGAGGTATAAAAAGTAAAGCCATATTAATATGTTCAGCTATAAAAGGCTCAAGTCAACAACTTCTGCCATTGCCAGTCCTACAGATAACCCACTACTATTATGGACTACTGGAGACTATATTGTATTATTTTGCTGAATTCATGCACCTACAATACTTAATTAAGGACTTTTTTTTCTACATCAGGCTTTTTTTTTTTTCCCCTCAGAACCTGGGATTGAACTCAAGCCCTAGTGCCAGCCAGGCAAGTGCTTATTCTACTGAGCCATCTCCCAGAGCCCCTACAATACTTAAATGACAATGGAATACCCACCTTTGACAAAATTAAATGAAAAAAGGGGATACAAACGAAGGACCATTTTGTATCTGTATATTCAAAATTGTTAGGTTAGATATACAACTACTTTCTCTTAATTCAATGATAAGAAAGATTTGTACTAATAGTGTTTGGACAGGATATCATGTCTGCCTCTTGTACTATGAACAACCACTTCAAAGACAACAATATGCAATGTATTAATTATTGAAACTGTCCTATTAATTGGTTTTGAAACTGTCTCATTGCTAGTTGTTTCTCAATAAAATTAAAAAAAAAACACAAAGAAAACAGGCACTGGACTGACCACTGTGAGGTAAGGGCTGCCTTCTAAGGGGAACAGTCCTGGAGATGGTGAGGAACAGGGCACACCCAGAGAGGCAAGAGAGCCATCCATGCGCCATTTGTTTTAAGGCTGGCACCTGAGACTCAGCAGAGCCCTGGCTCCAGCTGTACCTGGGACCGCAGGCCTAGTGTACACTGAGTCAGCGCTGATGGGAGGCCACCTGGGACCCACCATGCAGTGGAAAGTTTCTCTTCTGTCTGCACGAATCACGAAGGCATCAGGCAAAACTTTGATCTCTTATTAGTTTCATTCTTTGATGACTGAACAAATAGTTATTGATAATTCCTTTTGCTAGACAGTACTAGACAATTCCACAATTTGTGTCTGTACAGAATGAAAGGTTTATTTGGAGGTCAGAGGGTGAAGCTTAGAATGTACTAGAGGCTGTGGATGTGTAGCCCTTCATGAGTAATAAAGGTCAAATATATTAATTGTGTGGAAATGCTTTTCATAGATGCTTGTTAGCCAGGTGAGATTGGGCAGTGAAAAGTGATTTTTTTTTTTTTAAAGGTATTTGGTACGGAGTCTCGTTACAAAGCTGAGACTCATAGTGATCCTCCTATTTTTAGCCTCCCCAATGCTGGGATTACAGGCCTGCACCACCATGCCCGGACTTGGTGGCCAGCTCAGTGTGCCCGGGGGCAGAGCTGGCATGGCATGTAGTACCAGGGATCAAATCGCGGTCCCTGCACTTGCCTGAGCAGGTGCTTAGTCTGCTAAACCAGAAAAGTGATTTACCATCTTCCCAGGTAGCAATCAAAAGAAATCTTTCTTTTCTTACATTTCAAAGAATATGAAACTATTTACCTTTTCTTCAACTTTTACACTGATGTATTTATTAAAATAATTTTTAACTAATTCCCTGACAAACAAAAATAGAATTTCTTTCCTACTTATGCATACCCTCGTTGTGGCAGAAGGAGGCATCAGTGAAAAAGAGGTCACCCAGCTTTCAAAGTTTTTAAAAATCTTTTTATTTATTTATTTGGTATGGGGTCTCACTATGCAGCTCGAATTCGTAGTGATCCTCCTGTCTCAGCCTTAGCCTTCCCAGCACTGGTATTATAGATGTGTGGTTTCTGTTGCCTGCACAGCTCCTCTGAGGTTCTGGGGCCAGCATGGCATACAGTACATGTAATAGGGGGAAAGAACCTGGGTCCTTTTGGTACCAGGGATCAAACCCAGGTCCTTGTGCTTGCCAGGCAGGCTGTTAGACCACTGGGATGTATCCTGAGTCCTGTTCACAGTTTTGTCTGCTGTCTTCCTCTTCCTCCGTCTTCTTCTTTTGTGAGACAAGGTCTTTCTTTGTAACTCAGGCTGACCTTGAAATCACTATGTAACCAGACTGACCTCACACTCGTGGCAGTTCTCTGCCTCAGCCTCCAGAGTCCTGGGATCATGGGCTTGTGCCACTACTGGCTCTGCTGTGTCTCCTTTTTAAGTGTAAATGTTCTGAGTGGATAGTTCAACTTTGCTGGCTAGGAGAGTAGAGAGGCTTTTGGCTGATGGCATGTTGTTCTCTTTCCAATGTCTTTTGGATCTTTGTCAGGATAACCTGCTAAAATGGCTTTTCACAGTCTCTGCAAATGCCTCACTATCACTGTGGAGGGTTGTGTTTCCATGACAGTTCCTCATAATGAAAGAAATAGTTGTGTTCAGGCATTTGTTTAGCATTTAAGGAGAGAACTAGGAAATGACCTGTCATACTCCTTAGGGTAGGACATACCTTCTGTCCCAGGCGCTGGGTTAGAGCACTGTGCTCTACTGAGTGGCCAGGGGGGTGCTGACTGGACTCTGTGCAGTTTCACCTCTGCTAATCCAAGAGATTGGCAGAGAGGGGAGGTGGCTTCCCCTGGGTGAGACTGCTGCGGTGCCCGCGGTGCCTCTGCCTCCTGGGAGTCAGACTCACAGGCAGTGGGGTGTCAGTACTGATGAGTGTGCTTTGGGCTCTGGAAAGATTCTGGTCCAAGTTGGTCCTTAAATATTCTCTGCACTGGCTTGAAGTGGATCACATATTGAATAAAATATCTGTCAAAGGAAAGTAAATCTGTGTCACAGTTATTAGATTGTATGATGTTTAAAAGCACACTTAATAGTTTATCAGGTATTCATATTAATGTTACTATAAAATTGCTGCACTATGTAGAAGTAAATTTTGTTATGATTGTTATAAATCTCCCAATTTAATCTCTACAAAATTGTATAGCACAAAATTTAGAACATTTAATTGATTAAATATAAGTGTATAACTAAAGACAGGGGCCAGGGAGATGGCTCAGTAGAATAAGTGCTTGCCTGGCAAGTGCAAGGGTCTGAGTTCAATCCCTGATTCTAAAAAAAAGAAAAAGAAAAATCAACTCACACATTAGTATCTTGGTGCCGGGGAGATGCATCAGTGGAATAAGCACTTCCCTGGCAAGTGCAAGGGCCTGATTCAATCCCTGATTCCACCAAAAATACATAAATAAATAAAACTACTAAAGACAACTCTTAAATATGCATTGGTCAATACTGAAACTTGTAAGGAATATTTTATCCCATCACAATTATTTCTCAGAATAGCTCCTGGTATAGAATTATCATCACACCATTACTCCATTTCACAGAAGAAGAAAATAAAGTCTCTCATTAAATTGGCCAGCTGAATACTTTGATGACATATAAATTCTGGTTTAAAACAATACACAGTCTTCTATTTAGGTGTTGTTAATTTTAAGTAAGAAATATTGGTGTTTAAAACTTGCTTACGAGGGCTGGTGAGATAGTTGATCCGACTAGAGCTGCCTAGGCAAGTGTAGGGACGTGGGTCCGATCCCGCACCATGCGCCATGCTGGCCCCGCCCCCCCATGCCGAGCAGGCCACCAAGTCTGGGCATGGTGGTTCACACCTGAAATCCCAGTGCTGGGGAGGCTGACAACAGGAAGATCACTGAGAATCCGCACTGGGTAGTGGAGCCCTGTACCAAACACGTAACAACAAAAAAACTTGTTGATGATTCAACTCACCAAATAGGAGCCTTTTGTGCACAACAATTGATTGTTTTCTGAAAAATATTTGGGGGGGTTAGTTAACTTACAAAAAATAGATATTAGATAGTAGGTCCGACAAAGTCACGGTGTGACGGCCATCACTGTAATTAAGAGGCAAGAAGTTCTCACACAGAGCACTGGCTTAAACCACCCAGTTTATAGCTAGGACAAGTTATTCTTACTTTTTAAAAAAATGTATTTGGTATAGGGTCTCACTACATGGCTCAGACTCATAGTGATCCTCCTGTCTCAGCCTCCCCAGTGCTGGGATTACAGGTGTGCGTTACCACACCTGCATTTGGTGGCTGGCTCCAGCTTGCCTGGGGGCAGGGATCAAACCCCAGTCCCAGTGCTTGCCTAAGCAGGAGCTCAGTCCCCTGAGCTATCTTCCCCCCCCCGCCCACTAAGATATTTTGAAGTGGGAAAAGGAAGGATTCTTAGGTATGATCTTTTTCTCTATGAAAATTTGAGTTGTTGGTATCATTTTATGATAACAAAAATTGCTACGAGTGAGTGTTGTCTCCATACTTGGGATGGGGTTAACCATTTTATGCACACTTTTGATCTTCATAGAACACAGAGAAGGGTCGGCAGATACACGTTCCTCTTGGCAGGAGTGGGGGCACTGAGTCACAGAGCTGAGCTGCCCTGGGTCACACAGTGAGTAGTTCTCAGCGGTGGGGGGTGAGTCCAGCGAGCTTTAACTTCAGGACAAAGTTCTGGTCCTCACTGCACACCACTACGCCATCACTGGTGTGACTGAAGCACACATATATAAATTTATGTTGGGGGGGGATGATTTGCATGCAGGAGGTATAAACAAATAGATTTTTTTCTTCCCGTAACATGACCTAATCAGTACTTGGCTTCATCTTTTATTAAATAAATGTCCTATTCCAGTCTTCTTTGTATAAAATATCTCCATCTGTCTTCTCCAGAGTTGGCCTAGAAAACTTCAGTTTATTTTGCTTACAAATCGCTAAAGATGCTGCAGCAGTTATTTTGGTTGCATTTTGAGCACATTTCTCACACTGATTAAAAATATTGACACTTCTGTTCCTTATTAAGTGTCTGCATAATTGTGATAAAATGCATACATTTGTATAATCTAATTTCAGGGAATAAATGCATCAATTTGAGGAGCACACCCAGCTAGTTTCCTTCCATAAAGACAACTGAACACAAATGGAACAAACACAAATACAAATAAACAGCGGAGAGTTTGTTCTAACCACAACTTCTGAAGAATATGCTGAATAGTTTCCTGGCAAATTGGCGCTTTCTTTTGTCCTTGGCTATTATGTTCTCAATTTATTTCTAATCCTGGGAGGACTCTGCCTAATGAAAAGTAGGAGGTAAAAGAAAGGAAACAAAAATGATGAGTTAATGCAGAGACACTTTATCTGGACTTCTATTTCACGATTTTAAAAAATGTAATTCTGGGGAAATCACATTATATCTCTGTTCCTCAGTGCCTTTCTGAAAACCAGATGTTATTTATGACCTGATTGATCTTAGGTTCTTCCTGTCTCTTAAAACTGTGGTAGGTTTGGTTTCTGAAAGTCACAGAGGTTCTTTCGAGCATTAGAACCTGAGAGTAACTCTCTGTTTTTGTCCGGCTTTGGTCTCTCAGAGGGGACGCAGAAGTTACCAGACAGGGGTGTCATCTCCGATATGCCCGGAGGGAAGGATCTGCCCCTAGCTCCTCTCATAGCTGTTGGCCAGCCTCAGCAGGCGATGATTGGCTTGCTTTTAGTGCACTGGTTGTATGTAGCAATGACAACTCAACTCCAGAGCTACAGGGCTGGGAGGGGCACAAAAGCTGTATGGAAAATACTGGGGAGGGAAGTCAGAGCTCTCCTCAGATTCTCAAAAGTGTCTGCATTTCCTAAAGAAGCTTTTAAAGGGCCCTGATCTAGTCCACTGTGCTTAATCTAACTGGTGAGGACAATGGGCCACCACAGGAAGGAGAACCTTTTACAGTGAGCTAGGAATCAATAGCAGCAGTGAGTTAGGACCAGGGCTGCAGTTTGCTGGTTTTTACTTTAGCATTCTTTTAGTTAAACCCACTGTGTATACAGAACGCACTGTTATTATGGTTTGTAAAACCAAGAGCCTCTCTAATTTTCTTCTATTTATACTCTGGCCATTTGGATAGTTTCCCATTACTCCCACAAGTATTAAAAAGTGAATTGTCATGTACAAGTACAGTCACGTGCCACCAAGCAACGTGTTGGCCAACACAGAGCCCAGAGGTGAGGTGGTCCCCCAAGATGACAGAGGATGGAAAGCCTCCATGGCCAGCTGACAGTGTAGAGGCGGGGAGCATGTAGGAGGGGACATGGGCATGAACACACCTGCAGTACTCCAGTTGGCTGTGGAAAGGACCAGTCACACACCTACTCGAGGTTACTGACCACGCCTGACAGTGAGACAGACAGCTATGCTGTGGCGTATGCTTCCTGGGCCAGGCTACACTTCCACTGTGATGGCAGTGTATTCTTTGGACTTGTAGCAGAAGCTTCCTGAGGCAGCAGCAGCCCCATGCACACTGTGTTTACTGCCTTTGAGGCCATGCACAGGGGTCACACTGTCCTGCGACACTTCTCAGGGTCCCTGTTGCCGAGCATTGGATGAGTGCCAGACAGTCTTCAGGGATGGAAGGAGATTGATGCATAGCATTCCAAGGGTGAAAATTCAGGAGAAAAGACCAGCAAACGTTAGTAGATCACCCATCACATAAAACCAAATGCTCAACTGAAACTGAGGCCGACTGTATGGCATTTGGGTTGTCCCACTAGCGACGGAATGCTCGCTGAAATACACACCTTGGTGCACAGTCATGCAAAACACAGCGAGCCACGTGACTACTTTCATATTAAAAAAAAAAAAAAAAAAAAACTAGATGAGGGACTAGGAACCATCTCATTATTTAGTGTGAACTGTTCTCCAGGCACAGTGCTGATGACTTATCCGATTTGTCACATGGATGAGGACAGTGTGGGCTCCTTGGGGCTCATAAGTGACAGAGCCAGGATTCTAGCCTAGGGGTCTAAAGACACATGCTGTTTCTTCCCAATCTGACTGCAATCTAATATTATGGAGTCTATTACTGAGCTATGATTAAGCTCTCTCACACTTTGACACTTTGAGTTTCCTGCCAGAGTAACATGGCTTATAAACTGGTCCAGCCTCACACAGCTAGGTGAGTGCTGCCTCCCACATGGCTGGTATCAGCTGTTCTACAGTGAGCAAGCTGTACTTTTTTAGTTTAATGTCTCATCTTCTTTTAAAGCACAATTTCCCTATAACATATTTGAAGATAAATGAAAAATCTACAATTTAAAATACATGAATAAGTAAGATACCTTCCTGAATGCAGGTTGGACTGAGCCAGACACAGAGAGCATGCAATTATTATTACTGTTTTTAAATGTATTTAGTGCAGGGCCTCCAGGGTTTCACTACACAGATGAGACTTATAGTGATCCTCCTGTTCTCAGCCTCCCCAGTGCTGGGGTATGGGCAGGACCACCATGCCTGGGCTCAGTCACCATCTCAGGGTGCTCCAGGGGCAGGGCCTGCACAGTACACTGGGGTCCCCTGCACCTGCTTAAGCTGGTGCTTTAGTTCATTGAACTGTCTGGCTAGCCCTAAATTATTGTTGAAGGACAGTGTATTTGAGGTGGGAGAGACAGAAGGGAGATGCCGGGGGGCCACCCCAACAACTCTGCCAATGCTGTTCTGATACCGTGATTAGATTTTCAGGTTAAGCACTCGATTCACATTTATTTAGCATCATTTTGAGCACGCGGTATTATAGGTATTTTAAAGAAGCATAACATAAGCCTAAGAGTTTAACTTTAGAAATAAAGCTAATACCAACATGAGCTTCCACATCTCCAATAACAAGAGCTGTATTATTTTATATCACTTATATTTCTTCTCTTCTGTTTCTTTCTCATAGTACAGGGGATTGAACTCAAGGTCTTACACATGCATTAGGCAAGCACTCTACCACTGAGTTACATGCTCAGTCTCTTTTTAAATTAGATAAGATCTTGCTAAGTTGTCTGAGGGGTCCTTGAAATTGCCATCCTCCTGCCTTGGCCTCCTGAATAGTTACACGCACGGGACACTCTGCTTGGCTGTGAATCTTATTCCTAACAGTGGTATTAGTGGTGGCCATGGGCTTTGTGTGGAATTTTAAAAACACATCTCATTGAATTTCTGTCAAGTACATGTCTACTTGCATACAGAAGACAGTAGGAGGAGGAACCACATTTTCTTTGTACTTGTGTATTTGTTTTTATCTTTAGGTGAAGTACATAGATATTTCAGGTCATTGAATTTTTTGTCTAAAGCTTCTTGACCCAGTACAGGGTACACAGTGGGAAACAATAAGCAAGCAATAAATTAAGTAGAAAGGAGCAAACATGAGTAAATAAAGTCACTGTAAGGCTTCCCTTAACTTGTCATTATTTGAATGGTTCCATTTTGTTTTCTGTTATTATTAATGGAAAGATCCCATTAGAATCTCTTCACTCTTTCCCCCAAGATCACAAACATCAATGTCTCTCCTTGTGTGCTGGCAGCTACTGCAATAAGAGTGCAGATTCTGTGCCATAACCCCTTTCTTCTCAGTAGATTATTCATTCTCCTGGCCACAGACTGAGTCTCAACTGGCCCTTGTTGGCTTCATTCTCCGCTTCTATACTGCCTTGGATGTAAAACATGAAAACACAGGCACACGACATTTCTCTTATTGTTTTCTTCTCAGGATGTTGCATTCTCCTAGATTTCCAGTCCAGGAATTCTAAATGTCTTTCCATTTATGCCAACTTAAAGATTCTCCATTTATGCCAACTCCCCTCTAGCTCTCTTCTTCCCTTTTGCCTTTTCTTACGCACCTGCTGCTTTGCCTGGTTACTCACTAATCCAATTCCAAAGAAACCAGTAGCATGATGACTTAAGCACTCAGTAACAGCAGCAGCAATAGCAACAAAAATCCCATCCTAATGTGCTGCCATTAATACATGACACTGCCAGTGCCCAACTCTTTGCCTTTTGATTTTTGTAAAATGACCCCCTTTTTGTCTTCTATATGCAACATATCTTTACCCAGTTCTTGCCTTTCATCAGTTTCACACTGCCCACACCATTCCAGGTTGGTTAGGGAAAAAAGGGAACAGAAGTGGCAGAGACAAACATGAAAAGATTGCTAGAAAGTGGGTGAAGGCGGAAATAATTTTTACCTCAAACCCTGATGTCTGGCATGCCTAACAGCACAGTTTTCAGCACACTTGAGCACTTCAAAATTCTGAAACTTACTAATGAGTTCCATCTAAAAAGAGGAGAGTTCATGAAAGCTGAAGAGAAAGCACTTCTAAGGAACCTAAAGAGAAGCAAGAGACAGGGCACAAGAATTAGAAAGGACAAATTTCAGGGAAAGGTGTGCTTGTACACGCAGGGTTGGTTAAAGGGTTCTGGTGGGGGCAGAGTGCTCTCTCAGCACACAGCAAGTGCAGGAGGCACAGAGCAGGAGGGCAGCAGTGCCACAGAAGAGTTGTGTGCTGCATGGTGACGGTGGTGCATGGGAAGAGGTGGCCCAGAGCTAGTCCCAGACACAGTGCTCAGTGCACATTGTAACCTCAGATGATGCAGAGAGAATGGGAGGACAAAATGGAGCAAATGGGAGACTAAGGACGGGTGTTAGGAAATAAATAAGCAGGGAGGCGTATGTGCGGGGAGGGGCACATACACCAGACAACCCCAGAAAGCAGGAGTAGGAGAGGGTAAGAGGCAGAGGGCTGCACTCCAGGACCTGAGGTTCAGAGATTCTGACAGGTCCGACCAGAACACCCACTGGGAAGGGGTGGGATTTCATTCTGAATAAACGCACTATGATCCCACTGAGGGGCCCCTGAGTGATGGACGAAGCAGGTGAGCATGCCCTGGTTTCCTTCCCTGATGTGAGGCTTTGCAGAACAGATCTTAGTCATAATCATTTATGTAGGCAAAGTGCTAAGTGCAGCTCAACACCCTACAGTAAATAATCTTGCTCTACCTTATCTTTTCTGACTTTAAAAATTGATACATAAGAATTTACATATTTAGGAGATAGTCAGAAGGTGATAAGTCAAAACATATATGCAAAGGACGATCATCAAATTAAGATAATTAAAATTTGCATCTTTTTAAGTATTGTCATTTCATTGTGTTAGGAGCCTCTGAAATCTACTCTCTAGTTCTTTATAAAATATATACTAAATTATTGTAAACTAGCCACCCAGCCACACTATTCAACACTAGACTTTATACCTCTTGTCTAGCTGCATTTGGTGCCTGTCATCCCTTTACCTCCCCCCTTCCTATTCTACTCTGTACTCTATGAAACCTACATTATTTGCCTCCATTTATATTTTTTGGGTCTGGATTATTTCACTTACCAGTATGCTCTCCCCTTCTGTCTATGTTGCCTCCAAGCACAGGGCTCCGAGCTTTTCATGACTACACAAGATCCCATCACATGTAGACCCTGTTCTCCTTATCCTCTTATCTCCTGACGGGCTGCTTGGCTGACCTCGGTGTTGGCTGTGTGCATGGCGCTGAGGTGGACTGGGGTGTGCAGGTGACTCTTTCCTTGTTTACATAACCAGCAGTGGTAAGAGAACTGGACCATGAGGTAGTTCTGTTTTTAGTTTTTTGAGGTGCTTCTACAAAGTTATTTCTTTTGACAGTTGTAAGAATTCGAGAACATTAGCTCAGTAAATCGTTGTATGCTGCTGGAAAAATACTCTTATGGCAAATGCATTTATTTGATGCGCTGTGAAGTTAATCAGTTAAGCCAACTTACAAAGCTAGGTAGTGATAAAATCAAGTTTCAAATACAGATTTCTAGATATGCACATGTGCACTAAAAAGATAGAAGGAAACAACATGGCAATTAGTGAAGAAATCATGCGAAGGCCAGGGCTCATGTGATTAGACAAATCCATTGCTTGTCATGTTTAAAATAAATGCTCCCTTCCATGGTGTGTTTCCTTGGAGTAGGTTTCTTTTGGAAGGGGTGATAAATTTATGCCAGGTTATAGATTTCCAAACAAGTATATTTATTTTTGAAGGAACTGAGATAGGTAAGGCATACATTCTGTTCTAGCACTTCAGGAGGCCAAGGTAGGAGGATCACAAGTTTTAGCTCCTCATTTAGTTACTTTAGAGACCCTGTCTTGAATGAATGAATGAATTAATGAAAACAAGGAGTGAGGATGTTGCTCAGTGTATAAGCACTGTGTTCAATCCCAGCACTGCAAAACAAACCCCAAAGCTCTTTCTCTCAGGCTCTCACAGAGAACAAACTGGTCAAGCATTGGCTGTGACTCATCCACATGGATGACACAGACAAAGGATCTACAGAATAAGGTACAGGACTACAAGATAAACTGTGAGGAGACTTCACTGACCTCATACGAAATATAAAGTTCATGTGTTGGTATATAAGTCTTGCTCTATCTAGGTCTTAACCATCCAGCAGAAAAGTATAAAAATGAAGTATACATCGCGGGACCATAATATTAAGTTGAGCTGTAAATGGCTATGGTCTACAACTTCTTCGGATAACTCACCATTGTTGTGGAATGCTGGACTATGTTGGACTGCGTTGTTGAGTTCAAGCACCTAAGTTAGCTGAATGACAATGGAGTGCCCATCTCTGACAGGTGTAGACAAAGGAAGGGGTATAGAAAGGAAGAATCATGATGTGTGTGTATGGACAGTACAGTTGGGATAGATAACACTGTGCTTCTACATAATTCTATGAGAGGCAAGATTTGCACTAATGGTGGTTGGACAGGATATTATGTCAGCTTCTAGTACTATGGACAACCACTAGGAAAATATCAAGGTAGAAAGTATTAATTATTAAATCTTTGATGTAATTCAGGTATAAAAAATAAGATACGCAAACAGCTACACTCTATTTACTGATAAGAGACGTACAGTGTAATAATGTCTGTAAGTATAATATCATGTATGCACCTTCTGTGATACCAAAACATTATGAAAGCAATTTGCAATGTATTAATTTATCAAATCCATCTTGTCAAGGTATCTTAAAACTATCTCATTGATATTTGTACTTTAATAAAACAAAAATAATAAATAAATAAATAAATAAATAAATAAAAAAAGAAAGCAAAAAAAAAAAAAAAAGAAAGAAAAGAAAAGATCATATTTAGGTAACATGGTTCCAAAAACATCACATTTAGCTGTCAGTTTTGACTGTTCTTTAGTTTTAGGACAAGTTCCCCCTAACTTCTCCGGTAGGTTTTCTGCTGCCACTGTAGGTCACCCATCCTCTAGCCCTGGCAATCTGGTGTAGGCCCTCTGCTGCCCTCAGGTAAGGGACCTATTTCACAACCTTGTCTTCATTTGCTTCTACCTTGCCTTCAATAGGAACAGAAGGTTAAAAGTTATTCATTCATCTATGCAATTCCATTCCATTCAGTCACTCATTCATTCAACCTATATTGCCACAGAATTTGTGCTGTGCTTCTACATAATCCTATGAGAGGCAAGATTTGCACTAATGGTGGTTGGACAGGTACTATGCACAACCACCAGTACTATGGACAACCACTAGGAAAATGTCAAGGTAGAAAGTATTAATTATTGAATCTTTGATGTAATTCAGGTATAAAAAATAAGATATGCACACAGAGAGCAAACTGGTCAAGCATTGGCCGTGACTCATCCACATGGATGACACAGACAAAGGATCTACAGAATAAGGTACACTCTCTTTATTTACTGATAAGAGACATACAGTGTAATAATGTCTGTAAGTATAATATCATGTATGCACCTTCTATAATACCAAAACATTATGAAAAGTTTGCAATGTATTAATTTATCAAATTCATTTTGTCAAGGTATCTCAAAACTATCTCATTGATATTTGTACTTCAATAAAACAAAAATTAAAAAATATAAAACACACAAAAATAATAATTTTATTGATGAAAATAAAAAAAACCAAATATGATTGTTTGTGAAAAAAATTTTAATTAATTAATTAGGCACAGGGTTTTGCTACGCAGCTCAGACTCATAATGATCCTCCTGTCTCAGCCTCCTCAGTGCTGGGATTACAAGTGTGTGCCACTATGCCCGTTTTCAGTGACTGGCATAACATGCAGTACTGGGAATAGAACTTGGGTCCTTGCTCTTGCCAGGCAGGCGCTTAGACTGTCAAGCTATCTCCTAACATTGTTGATGTTATTCTTTTTAAATATAGAATGACTTTCTCATTACTGTTGACTCAAAACTAATTAAATTAAGTGTTCACCAATATGCTCTAGAAACTATTAAATAAACCCAAGACTCACAAAAATGGAATAAATTGCTCAAGCAGTTGCCTTGCCTTTTGCTTTTCTCGCAGATTAGTATCTATGGCAGAGGCAGAATCTTTAGATTTTTGTCCTTTAGGGACCTAAATTCAGCCTATTTTGGCCACAGAGGACCCTTGCCACCTTCAGGCTTCGCTAGACCTCCTGACTAACACAACTAACAAACAATGGGGCCTCCCGGGACAGAAACAGGAAGCCACAGGTTGTGCTTCTGCCTAAAGCCTACTTGGAGGTGCGGGAGAACCTTGGAGGAGCTCCATGAGCTCCTTAATGACTGAACCTTTTCCTTTTCAATCTTCGGCTTGACATCCACTGCTGTTCCCACATTTCTTCTGCTTCTTCTTCCTCCTCTGTTCCTCTCTTCTTTCCTGCTTTGTTTTTTTCCTCCCTCTGTTCTCCCTCCCATTTCCTTTTCGCCTCTTTTTCCCATGCAGCTTTCTTGGCTTTATTTATTTATTTATTTATTTATTTATTTATTTATTTATTTATTTAGAGACAGGGTCTCACTATGCAGTTCAGGCTGGCCTTAAGCTCACTTTGTAGCTCAGGCTGGTCTCGAACTCACAACAATCCTCCTGCCTCAGCCTCCCAAGTGCTGGGATTACAGGCATGCGCCACCACGCCTGGCTTTCTTGGCTTTACTTAGATACAGTATAAAACTGACTATGCTAACAGAGCGTACTAATTGCTTATTGAAGCAATTGAGTGTATGCCTTCTACTTGAATTAAAATGTAACTAAAACAATTTATATGTCTCACTATAAAAACCTTAACTTACACTAATTATACCTATCAAGATATGAGGGAAAATGATTGAAGATAAATATGCTAAATCGCAATAGTAATTTGTTTCGGTTATTCTCTTCACTTTTATTTTCTGTATTTAGGACAGGGACTACAGGGTCTCACTATGTAGATCAGACTCAGTGATTCTGTTTTCAGCCTCCCAAGTGCTGGGATTAGAAGCACGTACCACTACGTCCAGTCTTCTCTTCACTTTTGGAAGTGAAACCACTCGTGGTTTCCAAATATTATTTGATGCACATATAGTAATTTGATGAGGAACACATATGTATTTATCCATGTATTATAAAGTACATTGCCTTTATCGTGCATGAGTTTCCTTTCTTTTTCTTTTTTTGTGGAACTGGGGATTGAACTCAGGCCCTCATGCTTGCCAGAGAAGCACTTGTTCCACTGAGCCATTGCCCTGGCCCCCATGCATGAGTTTCCCTTTCACACTGTAGTCCCATTATAGTAGGCCAAGAAAGGTGGCCGCAAACTCTCAGCGGTCCACACAGTGCCAGACAGATTCCAGGTGGAACTCTGTTGAAGCTTTCCGAGAACAGAACCCAGGCGACCTGCAGCCTTCACAGCTCGCCCCGTGCCCCCAGTGAGCACAGTCCCAGCTCAGGAAGTCAGCCCTGCTGTGGCTGAACTCCTTCCTCCCCATAGTCTTTTCTTCTGCGTATGAATGATACCGATATGCCACTAATCAAATCGTTTTGTAAAAGAAATAACAGTCTTTCCTGTCTGCACTCTGCTTGTTGGTGTTCTCATCACTCAGCACCACCGATGTGTCCTCAGCACAGACCTTTGGTCTGACCTCCTCCCATCTCTTACAGTATCACCGCAATCGCCTCTAGGCCGAGTGATGCAGAAGCCAGAGAGCCCTCTCACCCTCATCTCGTGGCAGCAAGGGCCACTGTCCTTTGTCTATTGCTTGCAAGGGGTGACAGCTGTCCTTGAGCCAGCTTGAGACCTTGACTGCCCTGGGCTGATTGGGGAGGGCCATTCCTGTCCTCTGTACATAAACCAGAAGCACTGTGTCACATCTGCAATACATGACTAATATGTTGAAATTAGGCACAAAGGTTTGGGAACTCTTCTGTTTGCAAGGTATAGAAATAAGCACTTCATAGATGATATCAAATTTCATTTTTCAAATATTCAATGATAGAAGCATTATTATTTTTTCTTTTGTATATCAGGAAATAGAGGCTCAGAAGTATCAGATAAGTTTGAATAGACCCAACATCTGAATAACTGCTTAAAAATCCAGTGTTTTTTCACAATAACTTAGCAGTTCTCTCAACTAATAAAAACATTATAAGAGTGTGTGAAAAGTACCAAGTGCTATAAGCAGGTGCATGCTCAAATGCAGTGCTCTGAAAAAGATAAGGCAAACATTTTGTGCTGAATTTGTGGGCAGGTTTATCACTAGTTATAAGAACTTAGAGAGATTCTTTCAAGACATTTTAACAATTTCTTTCTTTTTTTAAAAATTAATGTTTTTGATACAGGGCCTCAGTAGGCAGCTCAGACTCATAGTGATCCTATTTTCAGCCTCCACAGTGCTGGGACTACAGGCTTGTACCACTACACTTGGCCCCTGCACTTGCCTAAGCAAGGCACATGGTCAGCTGAGCTATCTCATTTGTCCTTAATGATTTCTTATCAAACGTGTTTTTTTTTAAACTGGGAATAAAATATATATTTAGAATTAGCCAGCTGGACTCAGTTTAGATGATCCCAGTTTTGTTGGCAACATCCAAGGCATCATAATCGGGAGCCAATTGAACATATATATGCCTTCTTCTCTCCATCAGGCCTGATTAGGGTATTGACCTTGGCAACATCAAAATCACAGAGCTTTTTCATAGCTTGTTTGATTTGGTGCTTATTGGCTCTGACAACCAAATGAACACAAGTGTGTTGTTGTTCTTGATCTTTTTCATGGCTGACTCTGTGGTCAGGGGATATTGATGATGGCATAGTGGGCAAACTTGTTTCTCCTGGGGGCGCTCTTTGGAGGGCGTTTGGGCTGCTTCTGGAGTTGCAGTGTCTTGGGAGGTCAGAAGGTGGATGATGTTCTTACGTTTTTGTGGCTGTGGATGCCTTTCAGCATGGCCTTGCCATTTAAAGCTTTTGCTTTGGCTTCAGCTTTGGGAAGGGCAGGGGCTTCCTTCTTTGCTTCAGCATCATCTTGGTAAAAAGGATTCAAATGTGTTTTACCTTTATTTATTTATTTTGGGTATCAAGGATCAAACTCAGGGCCTTGCGCTTGCTAGGCAGGTGCTTAAGCCACTGCGCTATCTCCCCAGCTTTTAATGGCAGCACCTGAATACATGCTTTCAGTGTTTTAAACATATATGCATATTTTGTTTAAAGAAAATATGTTCTACTTTGTAGTTCATAGGAGAAAGTTTTCAGTTGAAGTTTACTTTTCATACTTTCACATTAGAGTTCAAAACACATTGAAGGCTCTTCTAGAACAGCCTGAAAGAGCTTCCTATTACCATAGGAGTGAAGAACTCATTCCACACATGGTTCCTTCCTTCCGTGTGACCTCTGAGTCTTGCCTATCCTAACTGGTACCACTACCCTGAGACAGACTAGACCCTGAATTAGAAAAATCTAGTTTTTGTTAAATATATTTTATTGAAACTTTTCAGTTCTTCTTTCAAATAGGTTGTGTTTTAGAGTTAATTCTTCAGAATTTCATTTTTATCTCCCTTCCCTCTGAGGCTTGAGGTATAGCCCTGCCTCCCATCACATGTTTGTTTGATCACTATAGCAGAACATTCTGTGAGTGAAGTAAGAGGTAGAAAGCTAGGCTGAGAGTGAGAGAGCTAATGGGAAGGGACAGCAGTTGGGCAGTGGCTTGGAAAACAGGTTCTCTCAGCCAATTAACATTGCTTGACGGGATTCAGAAAGGTTAATGTGATAGGAAGGTTTTTTTTTTTTTTTTTTTTTTTTTGTATCAGGGATCAAACTCAGGACTATGTGCTTGCAAAGCAGGCACTTATGCCACTGAGCCATCTCCCCAGCCCCATGTGATATGTACTGTGATTCATTAAAATTTCTCAAACATTGCATTTCCATTCATCCTATGAGCAAGGCTTCAGCTAGATATGTAAGAATATTAAAATGAAGAAATAAAGAACAGTGCTCTTCTCCTGTCCTTCTCAGCAATACTCCTATATCATAGAGAAGGAATCTCAGGACTTGTTACTTACCTTGCCCTATGATAAAAATAGTTGCAGAGTGGGCAGACCTAGGTTTAAAACCTTGTCTCAAAATCCACACCTTTCCACTACTGTCCTGTGTTGCCAACTTCAGAAGATACCAAAGTTGAAGGGGAAGACTTTGGATTTCCTTCCATGGGTGGGGACAACTGCTAAAAACTTTAAAATGGGCTGGGGAGGTGGCTCAGCAGAATAAGTGCTTCCCTGGCAAGCACAAGGGCCTGAATTCAATCCCCAGTAAACCAAAATAAAAAAAAAGTGGATTTTTTCCTGTAGGAAAGGAGAGACAGTTTATTGGATGGATTAGAATGAAGAGACAGTAAGGTAATAGAGAGTTTAGTTAAATTATAATGTTCCAGTTGTGGTCACATGGTGTCTGCAACAGAAACAAGAAGAGAGGTGGGGAACTGTGCGTTCCCCACAGAGACAGATCAGTGGAAGTGGTATGAGACAGCAGGACCAAGGATTAAAATACTTTCAATTTTGAAGCTGAATGGTTTGGAAAATAGTGATGCCTTTAACTACAATAGGAAAATCAAAATGATAAAACTTTTTGGTAAAATATAACTACCTTTTTTTTTTAAAGTAAGAATAATTTTATTTATTTATTTATTTAATGCATTTGGTACAGTGTCTCACTGCACAGCTCGGACTCACAGTGATCCTCCTGTTTTTCAGCCTTCTGAGCACTGGGATTACAGGAGTGTGACACCACACCTGGTCTTGGTGGCTGGCTCTGTGAGCCTGGGGTGGGCCTGGCAGGGCATGTGGTACCAGAGTTCGAACCTCAGTCCCTGGGCTTGCCTAAGCAAGCGCTTAGTCCTCTGAGCCATCTTGCCAGCCCTAAAGTAAGAATAATTTTGATGTGTAACATTGTCAAATTTCTCCAAGAACATAAGCTTGTCCACTTTCATTTCTCATGAGGAAACCTAGAAAATGATTCTATAAAAGGAGGATAGTCCTCTCAGAGAACAATTTTTGAAGAGGTCCCACTGTGCCAATAAAAGTAGGTTTCCAAATCTATTAATTCGGAACTCAAAAAATAGATGATAAGTCTTGGAGGCTTTTTACTATATTATTTTAAAATTAAGAGAACGATGGCTGTATTGTAGTGAAGAAACATGAAAGTTTTTATAGTCATTCATTAGCTGACATAATTTAGAAATGGCTCATAACACTATATAGCACAAAAATTTTATTTATTTATTTATTTGTTTGTTTGTTTGTTTTTTGCAGAACTGGGGAAAGAACTCAGGCCTCTGTGCTTGCCAGGCAAGCACTTATTCTACTGAGCTATCTCCCTGGCCTCCCAAAAATTTTAAATAATTTCTTGTATTAATGATGGAGTAGAGTGTTTCAAACTTTTATTGATGTTATTTACCTTTGGTGAGATTATACTTTCTTGAGTGATGTTCTCCCATAAAGCATGGCACTCATTTCATAGCCAGCGTGGGGTTTGGGAGACCAGATAAGATAAGATGTGTAAAAATTCTCTGAACTAATAGATGCTAAGGTAAGGTTTCAGCTGGATAAGGTGGACAAGTCAAGGTATTTATATTTATCAACTAAACTACTGATGCTCTGGGAAAAAAAGAAGAAAAGTAGAACATTTAAATAGTCATAATCCAGAAATAAGCTCTTACTTGGCTTTGAGTAATCTTTAAAGGTCATTTAAACTCATAAACATGCACTTCCAGCATAGTAAACTTGTGT
Organism: Ctenomys sociabilis; assembly: GCA_004027165.1. Classification (NCBI taxonomy): domain Eukaryota; kingdom Metazoa; phylum Chordata; class Mammalia; order Rodentia; family Ctenomyidae; genus Ctenomys; species Ctenomys sociabilis. Next base: position 64,975 of record PVKA01003094.1, on the reverse strand, counting down.
TTCTAATTAATTATCATTTAAAAGTTTCAGTTTTATTTGGATTATTTTCCATCCAAGATTTTCCTGTTCCCTCTTTCCCAATTTAAGATTCAACACACTTCATGCATTTTAAGATAATACTCACTAGAAGAAACTCTTTAAGAACAGAGTGACTAAAAATTGCTTTTTACCCTTGCCAAGCTCTTGTCTTTATAGAAATCAGAGTGAACTTTATGTTCTCATATTTTCTTACTTTCATACAGATGAAAATGTAATACATGAGAAAACAAAATTCAAAACCAACTTTGTGATAATGTTTCATAAAAGCAGTGGGATTAGTTACAGTTGTGGATACTTTTGAAGTTCCTAAAATCTTCTCTCTTAGAAACTTATTCTATAAATTTAGTTTATAGAAAAAATAAGCCAAACTTTGTATATAAATTCAAGGTACCTTTTTCACTATATAAATATTTTGTCTATTTTTCTAGGTTGCCCAAGATGTACTGTTTAATTATAGTTCTTTATTAGGCAATTTAATAAAAAAAAAAAAGACACTGGCTGTGAAAAATTGGTTGACTATAATGATCTATGAGACAATTAGTTTTATTGTCCTTAATTTGTATTTTTTTTAAAGAGGCAGCATTGTTATATACTTAACACCCCATCTCCCTTCTTTGGTGAGGTGAATGCAAATATTACAAAATACCTAATGAGTTCCCTGGACATTTTCAAAATGCTCCATAATATTGTTCAGGAGATAGAGTGTGTGTGCATGTGCACGCATGTATCTGTTTCTTGTGCAGTGCTGCATTTGGTGTGCAGCTGTAAGCTGTTCTAGGCAGAAGTGAAGAGCTTTGCTCAGCTATGACCCCTTTCAGTCATGGAGTAGGTTCTCAGGAGAGAACAGCACAACCATTGATGCCTACAGCAAATTTAAAAACTCTCTTAGAAGCAGAACACATGTAACTAGTGAAGGCATTCAGTGTATTTTCTAAGTCCACACACTGCACATTCTTTAATGCTAGTTACTTTGAGGCTAAAGGAAGAAAAATGCTAAGATAGAAAGAACCTATATTCAGCATTGTGCTCAGTGCTTTTCCTTTCCTAGCTCATGAAGGCCCTAGTTTTATCATATCTTTATCTGAATTAATATATTATATATCAAAGTCATCTTTTTTTCCTTCTCTTCTATCTTAAAAATGTTTCACTTATGCTAATTCAGAGTTTGTGGAATAATTATAACTTTTATGTGTGTAGTACCATAAATCATTATTTTATGACCTTTAAAAATGAACTCATTTAGCTTTAGGGGTCACGGCCCAGCTATGATTCATGACATGAACCATGCCTAAGACTTGTAGCTGGTAATGCATTGGAGCTCAGCCTGGCTCTGAGAGCCAAGAAGCTGCACTTCTTTCCAACTTGTTTTTCCCAACACTATGGTGTTAACTTGATATGGACATGAAACTTGCCATGACAGAAGTACTTGCATCATGAAAACTGTCAAAATTAGCAAGTACTGCAAATCAGATTCTTCAGAAGATTCCAAAATAAAATATGTACTAGCCTACCCACCCCTTATAGATTGAATTTTTGTTTCGTTTTGTTTCAGTGTTGGGGATTGAACCCAGGGCCTGTTCTTCAAAACTAAGCTGCACCCCCAACCATCACTGAAATTTCTACATGCCTTGCCTGTGTTCACCAAGAACAGACTTTGTGTTTTTCTTATTTTTATGGCATTCGGCGCAAAGAAAGTAATGGCAGAGCATCAAGTATCATAGAAAAGGCAAACCCAGAATTAGAAAGAGAGAAGTGATACTTTTTTTTTTGGTACCTGCAGAAGGCAGTTCTGAATCCTTGAAAAAAGGGCCCCCAAACTCATTGCCTATTATGGTTTGTATCTAGGTATCTTCCTAAAGCCTCATGCACATGTAAATGGGGCTTTTTCAGAGGGCCTGGGTTTGTGACTGACTCTTGGTCCAATGCTGGGATGACCGGTGTGAGTACTATACACACCCTAGGGTGAGTATCCTGCACACAATTCAGGGGACAGAAAGAGGCCTGTCCTCTCTCTGTTCCTTGTTGCTTTTGCTGTCTTCAGATGCCATGAACTGTTGCCCCCCTGCCATGTGCCACTCTGCCTTGGAGCCAGCCCATTATGGACTGAAAAACTCCACAACTGTGAGCTAAAGAAACCTTTTCCCCTTTTACTTTGAGGGTTGGGTATTTTTGTCCCAGCAAGAAGGGAAAAGAAACTCATGCAGAATTTGGTATCAAGAGGAAGTTATTGCTGTGATTATACCTGATCATGTGGTTCTGGCGCCTTTGGTAATGGCTTGTGGGAAGAGGCTGGAAAAGTTCAGAGATATCAGCTGAAATTAGGCGGGAACATATGGGAAATTCTAGTCAGAGCTCAGAAGACCAGAAGGCTGGTATTCTAGAAAGAAGGACTGTTTTGTTTTTCAACTCCAGATGATGTGTGTTATAGATTTGTAGATTGTCTGCATTTTGTGCCTGTCCAGAGACTTTGCCTGAAACTGAGATTACAGGTGGTGAACTAATTAATCTGGCAGAAGAAGTTTCAAGGGGGTCAAATTTTGAGATGATGGCATGGCTATTTTGGGGATTTTAGCAAGATTTATGATGAGAATGATTTAAAATGTCAGTTTGGCCAGAAAGGAAACTCTAGTAAATCTGTGGACTGAAAAGATAGAGCATAAGGGATATTGATTGCTGAGAAGGAACAGAGCATAGAAAACAGCATCACAAGAAGCAGTAGGACTATCTTTTGCAGCCTCAAAGTTGCAAAAGTGAGACATCGCTTTGAGAATAAAAACCACAGAGCACTGCATTACCGAATGGCAGAAGCCTACAGAACTTGTTCCTCAGAATTAGATTCAGAGTGCTCAGTGATCCAGGGACTCAACCCCTATAGTCAAGAAAGAGGGAAGCCTGGCTGCTCCTCCCTTGGCAGCAGACCTTGGCATCATCTACATGACACTGCTTTTAGGTGAGCAGAATGAAAGAGTTGTGGGGTCAGAAAGGCTTCCACTTAGAGTGCAGAAGGCTAGAGAGGCCAGGCAGTGTGCCTGATAGGGAAGTGTAAGAAGTTGTGAGTGGGAAGCCAGAGGTGCAGTGGAGACCCCAGAGTTAGGGAAACCTGGAAGTTTGGATCATCTGAGAAAAACTGTAAAGAGGAAATGGAGCAGGCCCGAGAGAGGAGCCATGGGAGCCACCACTCCTGGCAGTGCTGTAGGGGCAGAGCCACCCAAGCCTCCTGGGAGCTCACATCTTGCCCTAGATATTTCACATGAAACTATAGGGCTCAATGTTTGCTCTGATGGATTTTGGACTTGCTTTGGTCCCATTGCTTTGTATCCTCATTTGTTACTTTTGGAATGGAAATGTTTATGTTGTACCATTCAAGGCTGGAAGTGTTTTAACTTTCATTTGTGCAGGAGCTCACAGCTAAAGGTTTGTCTTAGATCTCAGAGGAGACTTGGGACTTGAACATTTCAGCAATGCTGACACTGTTAGGACTCTGGTAACTCTTGGAGATGGACTGAATGCATTTTGCATAAGGAGTGTACATGAATCCTTTGAAGAGCCAGGATTGGAACATTATGGTCCCCCAAAGCCTCATGCAGTCATAGGGCAGGATTCTAGAGTTCATGGTTGGTGCATGGCCCAACGCTGGGCTTAAGGGTGTGCTGCATCCACCCTACAGCAAGTAGCCTTCATGTAATATCAGAAATGGAAAGTAACTTATTGCTTTCTCTACCCTTCACTTGTTGCTTTTTTAAAAACTAATTTTATTGAGAAACAAATAGCAATGAGACAGTTTCAAAACCTATTAGTGAGACAGTTTCAATAATTAATACATTGCATATTGTTGTCTTCATAGTGGTTATTCATCATATAAGATGCAGACAACCATATGTCCTGTCCAAACACTATTAGCACAGATCTTTCTTCTCATTGAATTAAGAGAAAGTAGCTATATATCCAGCCTATTTTGTATACACAGACACAAAATGGTTGTTCATTTGTATCCCCCTTTTTTGTTTAGATTTGTCAGAGAAGGGTATTCCATTGTCATTTAAATACTGTAGGTGCATGAATTCAGCAAAATATTCCAATATAGTCCAGTAGACCATAATAGTAGTGGGTTATCCACAGGACTGGCAATATCAGAAGCCAGGACTGGCAATATCAGAAGCCTTTTAGAGCTCTGCATATTAATATGGCTTTACTTTTTATACCTCATTTCTAATCTTTTCTGATGGATGGTTAAGACCAAGCTAATCCCTCATCACTTTGGTATATTCTGCCGCCCATGTCTGTGCTCCTCTGCCAAGCCACCCTGCCTTGGGGCGAGCAGATGATGACCTGAAACCTTTATAAACTGTGAGCTAAATAAACCCTAGGTTTCCTCTAACCTTTGCTGTCAGGTATTTTGTCTCAACCATGAGAGAAAAGTAAGTAACACAGGGCCCTAGAAATAAGCTAGTATTTAATTATACAACATGCCACTGATCCACACACAGATAGAGCATACTGGCACACTTTAGTGGTGCTTACAGAAGGTGAAATTTGATGTTAGTGGAATTAAATATAATTTACCTTAGTGTTTAAGGTGTGTATTGGGTGTCTACATACCATCTCCAACCCCAGAGGCCAACTCTAGGATGCATGTAATCAACTTGGCTCAAATTCTAAGTCTGTTGTACCAGACTTTGTGTTTTAACTTATACTTTGACATTTCTTCCCATTCCAGACCATCATTGCTAAATATTTGAGGTGGGAGTATCAGTGAATTTGAAAAATGTTCTAGCAGCAGCCAAGTCATAAAACAAATATTTTAACCCACACACACTGTATTCATTATGGTCTGAGAAAGTAGAACTCTTGATACCAGTCATGTATGTAATGATTAAGCAATCAGGAACCCCTCTGGCACTCGAGAAAACCATGCAGCTTCTTGGTTTTGCTGTTGGGATTTGCTGTCCGGAGTGCAGATGTGCTCGCCATCAAAGGTCTGTGCTCTGTGTGAGTGTTAGGCAGACATTGCAGAAGACATTTGCCTGTTTAATTCTTCAGAATTTAATTTGGTTTTAGATTTTCTCTTTTGCAGTAATACTGAACAAACAAAATTGTACTATGTCAAAATCCAGTGTTAATATCTGCTAACTCATGCAGACCATGGAGGGGCAGTACATGTCCAGTAAGGTCCACTCTTCCCTGGACACACTGGCTTACTTCTTCCATTCTTTTTAGCCCATCTTTCTCCCTGATCCGAACATGGCCTATGGCTTATTATTATTGTTATTTTGAGACAGGGTCTCAGTATATAACTCAGGCTGGGCTTGAGCTCACTTTCTAGTCTAAGGTGGTCTTGAACTTGCAATGATCCCCCTGCCGCAGCCTCCTGAGTGCTAGGATTACAGGTGTGTACCACCACAGCTGGCTAAACGTTGCTTATTTGCTAAAGATTTCTTCAAGGCCTTCCTGCCCATTTTCCTTGTCTTTTAGGATAAATGTAGGTGTCTTATTCCAAAAGGCAGTTTCCCCAAGATAGAGTTTTTGGTTTATTTTTATATTTCCAATGCAGAGCTGAATGGATTCATGTATGATGTTAAACATCTGGTAGGTATACAGTAACTTTGGTTTATTTTATATATATTTGAAAATTATTAAATAGACATGCTCCTTGATTGTTATCAAAGCTATAAAGAGAGCACTAGCTTATTTGACCCTGTAACTGTTTTTGCAATGCAGATTTCAGCTGAGGCCCTGCATATTTTTGCTGGCATTTTATCATGCTCATTGGCAGTAATAATTCTATCTCTGGGAAAGAACCATGAACTTCTGTGTAGTGCAGGCATGAAACCCCTCCCTGCAGCGCTGGCTAGAATAGTTTGTGTGCTATGTATTCAGCTCATGCTGGTGCAGTTGTATTTCTAAGGATCAAGAAAAGTAATGAACAACTTCGATTTCTTGAGGAAAAATTTGACAACTGACCAAAATACTAAAGAGATACCATGGAAAATTTCAGTTGTTTTTAAAAGATTTTTCTTATCCTATTATGTGGATCCAGTTTTTTCTTTTTTTTAAAGAATGTTTTTGTTACAAGGTCTACAGGGTCTCACTACATAGATTGGACTCATAGTGACTCTCTTGTTTTTGGCCCCCCCCAAGTACTGGAATTACAGGGGTGCTCCACCACACCCAGTCTCAGTACTGTACTCCCTGATTTATATGAGAGCATTGAAAGACTATTGCCTTGCTCTGTGACATTGATGCATGTGAATACACTAAGAAGAATCATGTTATTTAAAATAGTCTTCAAAAATCCTATCCAAAGGGGGGCAAGGATGAACAGTAAGCTCCTGGTGTATTAATTTACTAAGATCAGGTATTTACTAAGATCTCAGATTTTCTTTCTGAATGTAAAAATAATTTTTTATTGGTACATGGATGTAGCACATATTTACATTCCTTATGTGTAGTGGATTCACTGTGTAATATATCTTAATTCCTTTCTTCACCCTCCCCTCTTCCCTCCCCTCCCTTCTTCTCCCTTTCCTGTTTGAAAAAGATCTATCTCCCTACTTCTTATTATCTTTTATTTTCTCTTTATGATTTGGGTTATTTTTTATGATTGATTTCACTTAACATTATGGTCTCAAGGTGCACACACTTTCCTAAGAATGCCTGAAGCTTGTCTTTCTTTGTGGCAGAGTGGAGCTCCACTGTGAGTAAAGACCATGCTGGCTGCTCCATGATCTCCTTTCCTCACACTGGCTAGAGACTCGAGCTTCATGCAGAAATATACTTAGCTCTAAATCGCAGTTCTCTTTTTCAATAATGGACAAATAGTTTAAAAGTCTCTAATGACTTTTTTTTTTTTTTTTAACTTAGTGCTTTGAGGCGTTGTGCAAAAGCCACTTCCAGTGGCACACAACTGGAAAGCATAGAGTGGGAAGCAGGGGCTACGTCATGATGAGCTTCCCGGCGGGAGGCGTGCTCACTTCCTGGGCTCAGTGATTCTGTCATGTCTCACCCTTCCTCTTGTCTCATTCAATTTCTTCCTTTCAACTAAACTCATGAGACATCAGAATATGAGAGTAGCCTTGAGTAGTAAAGACTTCGGCTCATACAAAGAGGATGACTGTATTCTGCAAGATGATTGACAAATGATAAATTTGGTTTTGCATTCATAAGTAAAAGGCATTTCCCTTTTGAGGTCCTAATTTGGGCAATGCTTACATTGAATTTTGCTACACTGGAAACATGTACTGGGAGACAGCTTTACAAAATTCCCCACTGATAAATTAAAAATGGGACACAGGACTTCTACTAACCTGACTGAAGAGACAAGGAAACATGCCAGTCTTGGTTCCATTTTCCCTGCAGCAGGCCTTCCCCTGTGCTGACCTATGTCCACTCTCTCATCTTGCGCCCTTCTGAGGACCGCTGCTGGAGGCATCTTTCTGAAATGGCTGTGCCTCCAGCAGCGGTCCTCAGAAGGGGGCAAGATGAAGATCTTTAAAGTGATAATGAAGTTTCAAGAAACAAGATCATTTAACAACAAAATATCACTGTTACAGTATTAGGGCAAAACTAATCATTTTTATTGGAAAGGGGGAATATTTTTAAAAAGCTGGCTTTGAATAGATTGTGAATTTTTTCTACTACCCACGACTTTGTTGGTTAGCTATTGTGACAAGGGCCACAAGGGACATGTGCTGAGTAAGGCATGGCTTTTCCATGATGAGTGGGTGGGCATTGAAATCTTCACAAAGTGTGTGTCCTTTGAAAATACTTCCCATGGTTGGGATGCCCTTTTCCAGAAGGACAATCTATGCCAGATAGTATCTTCGCCACACCCTCCTCTCAGCCTATCACACAGAGAAACACTGAGATTTTTAAAAGGAAGAAATAAAGAGTTTTAATGCGTATTAAAAAATCTTTTATTTGTTTATTTATTTATGTATTTAGTACAGGGTCTCACTACATAGCTCATATTCATAGTGAATCTCCTGTCTCAGCCTCCTCAGCTCTGGGATTATAGGAGTGCACCACCACACCTAGTTTTTGTGGCCGGCATGGTGCACCCTGTGTTCTGGGACTGGTACGGCATGTGGTACAGGGATTGAACCTGGGTCCTCCCACTTGTCAGGCAGGCACTTGGACCACTGAGCTATCTCTTAAACCCATTAATGGACATTTTAAATAACAATCTGTAGCAGTAAGATTATTCAGAGGTCAACAGAAATGATTCAATATATTCAACATGTTTAGAAACAAACTAAAAGTGAGAAAAATGGAATGCTGAAAATTCCAAGTTCATAGATTATGTCTTTAAGTAAATGAACTAAACTAATGATAATATGTTGGAGGATAAGGTATTTGAAATTTGCCAGATAATATCTGAATACAGGTAAACAGAAAATAAGCAGGTGAATTTCAATATAATGAATTTTGCATTGAAATAAAAATTATATAAATTATTATATTGCTTACCATAAAAAACCCCACTAAGAAATCACTTTGGGTGTTTTCCTTAAGATATTCTAACGTAAAGTCACTGCCAAAAGATCAATACTGTAATGGACATTATAAGAGTGTTGAGACACAAAACAGAACATACAATATATCTGAGTAAACAATGTGCACATCTGGAGTACAGATGTCATTCTCTTTGTTTAGCATTAATCAAGATTACACATGACAAGGTGAACATTAACATGGACCATGTTTGGCCAGGGAGATAATTCAGCCGTCTAAGCACCTGCCTAGCAAGTACATGGACCTGAGTTTGATCCCCAGCACCACATGCCCCACTGGCCCTGCCCCTGGGCACACCAAGACCGAGTATGGTGGCACATGCCTATAATCCAGCTCTGGGGAGGCCAAAAACAGGAGGATCACTACAAGTCTGAACTGCATAGTGAAAGTCTGTACCAAATACATAAAATTAAATAAATTTTTAAAATGTGGGCTATGTTTAGTGTAAAATTATAACAAGATGGATGAAAATAATTATTTTAGTTAATTCCTGCACTTCCTATTGTCTTCATGTGCTACAAACAAGACAGTAAGTAGATATTCTGTGTTAAGTAATGAATAGAAAACTTATGGATTTGTCATCCATGCAAGAGTTGTATACTGAACATGTGTGGTGGTGCATGCCTGTAATCCCAGCATTCAGGAAGCTGAGGCAGGAGGATCACTGTGAGTTTGAAGCCAGCCTGGGCTAAAAAGTGAGTTCAACACCATCCTGAACTGCATAGTGAGACCTTTTCTCAAAAAGACCAAAAAAAATGTTGTATACTAAAAATATAAACAGGTTTAAGAGAGGTTTAGTCAAAATCAAAAAATGAAAATCCTATAATTAATGGCAAATTATTTCCAGAACCAGGGATTGAACTCAAGCCCTTGCGCTTGCCAGGGAAGTGCTTATTCCACTGAGCCATCCTTTGGAGTTCATTTAACCTTTTGGAGTTCATATCATGAAATATAATCAGATGTGAACTATTACTTGAATTAACCAGGGAATTTATTCTTATCTAATTAGATAAACTTGAAAAATGTAATGAAAATTGGAAGGAAGTTTAACAAATACTTCTGGCTAATTAATCTTTCTATGTTAATTCTTTTGACATTTAGTATGATTAGAACACTCATCAATTCTTTAATTCTAGAAAGATAGATTAATTTGCTGATTTGTAATCAGATACACTAGTTAGTACAGGGTTCCATATCGTTCTATTTCAGCATTCAGAGAAAGCCTGCCAAACACAAATCCCTGCACTGAACACTAAGGACTTGCACAAGTGTGAGACAGTCCCAGCATGAGGCAATACGCGGCAGGCCTCAGAACAGAGAGCTCCATGTCATAGTGATGGCCAGCATTTTTCATGGGAAGGGAAGACAGTGAGTCCATCAGTATGTCTGAAAACAAAGGTAGGTTATGAAGAAACAACACGAGAAAATTTAAGAAGTGGGCTATAGTAAAAAATCTGGAGATTTTTGAAGTAAACATGGTTTGCTTTGCTTTTTTTTTTTTTTTAACTAAAGTAAGCCTAGGAAGATCCTGGACCATCATAGTACCTTTTATAACATATGCCTTATAAATACATAAAGCATGAATGTGAAGTCCCAGGGGCTGGAGATAGGGTTCAAGTGAAGGAACTGTAGCCGGGTATGGCAGAGCATTCCTATGATCCTAGCCCTTGGGAGGCTGAGGCAGGAGAATCACTGTGGTACAGGGCATCCTGGGCTACTAAGCAAGCTCAAGGCCAGCCAGAATGGCACAGTGAGACCCTAGTTCAAAAGAGTACAAGTTAACAAAAACTTAAAAGAATACTGATGGCAGCAGAAACAGTAGAGAGTTGCTGGAACACTGTAATACAGAACCAGAGCAAACAGTAGTTACTGATAACTTGAGGAGCTTTGAATCATTTTTTAATAAATTAAGCACCTTATTCTGATATTTCTTTACTTTCATTTCTGCAACAGCCCCCCCCCAAACAAAAAAGCACCAAAAAACACAAAATCAAAACCAAAACATAAAATGACTCCTCATCAGAATTCTAGGAAGAATGGCTACTTAAAATATCCCTGGGAGCCAGTGGCCAAAATGGGTTTAAGTGGTGTTTTCAGTTCTTAGTATGGATGACCAGAATAATCTGAAGCCAAAATGTTTAGCGGTAACATAATTGCTTGGATGGTAGAACATTTAAATTCAAAGAAAAAGATTATATATCATAACCCAATAGCAAATTTCACAGGACATATAAATAATGAAAACAGCAAGGGCCGGCAACAGCGGCATGAAGAAAATGTGTAGTTGATCTTCTAAGTTGGTGTCTCCTTGAATTAGAAAAAGCCTATCGAGATGTTTTGACTTCTAGAGCTCACTGTGAGCAGAATCCCAGTGTAAGTTTTCCACTATTTCATTCTTTTATGATCATTTTCCACTCTCACTTCACTTTTGTTTTTTTTAATATTAATTTTATTGAGAAAGATGTAGCAGTGAACAGCTTCAAAACAGGTTAGTAGGGCAGTTACAATAATTAATACATTTCATATTATCATCTTTGTAGTAGTTATTCATCATACAAGATGGAGTCATGATATCCTGTCCAAACACTATTAGTACAAATCTTTCTTCTCATTGAACTAAGAGAAAGTAGCTGTACATCTATGCTAACTATTTTGTATATACATATTATATATATATTCATTACAAAATGGTCCTTCATTTATATCCCCATTTTTCTTTACTTTTGTCAGAGATGGGTATTCCATTGCCATTCATATATTGTAGGTGTATGAAATCAGCAACATAATCCAATATAGTCCATTAGTAATGTTGTATATGGTTAGATTTCTAAATTTATGTGTAAAAAATTGTAATTGTTTAATTTCTGTTTTTTTACTTTTTTATTTTACTTTCACATTATGTATGGACTTAAAGTTTAACATATCAATGATTGATGAAAAATACCTGTTCCATGTTATGTCTAAGGCGTTTGAGATTCAGACAGATTTTGATGTTAAGCTCAACAGCCTATGTTTTAGGGCAATAATATTAAGCTTCTCTTCTGGAGGGTTAACAACTTAAGTTTGCTGACCAAAAAATTAGAGAGAAAGAAGGGCTGTAAAGATAGCCAGCGTTTTGGCCCTAGCCCTTCAAAGTCAGTGAGGACTCAGGACATAATAGAACCTGTACTGTAACATCCTGTAACTCAGTGGTGTCCCAAATTTTCTGATCAGGGAAATTATAGGGCCACAGAGGAAAGTGATCGATGATGTAGAGTGTGCCTAAGGAGAGTCACATGGACAGAAAACATACTCTCAGGCTTTCAGAGAGAGCAAATTGGTCAAGCAATGGCCATGATTCATCCACATGGCTGACACTGACAAAGGATCTACAAACTGTGGTACAGGGTTTCAGGGTAAATCCTCAGTTTACTTTTGGTAGCCTATTTCTCCTTCCTTTTTTGACCAATCAAATTCTGCTTGTAGAGAAGATATAGTCATTTGTAACACAGCATCAATTTGTGCTTAGGAGTCAGCCACTCCAAGGTATATTTGTGTTTTGAACTTCATTTGCAATCCTATGTGATGGAAATGTGGTTTCTTATTGAAGATATTTTAGATCAAGAAAGATCCAGGAATTAGGAAAGATTTTCTAGCTGGTGGGAAGAATATGCTTTACTGATTTCCATTTCATAAAAAGCAAGATATTTCTCCTATCAACTTGGATTATGGTGTCCACACCTATTCAGACTGTTTTGGAGTTTTTGCAACACAGTATAATGGCGTATTAAGTGACTATAAATACTCTCCATGGGCAAATGATTCCTGCTGAATATAAGTTTACAACTTCCAGTGATTACATGATAGACAAAGACTATTTATTTTTTCTTTTATAATTTAGCAATGTACTTTCATAGCCCAAAGGAAAAAACTGAACTCTGAGTTTCAGAGAGGTCATAAATGATAAGGAAAAAAGGCTGGTAAGTCAGTATAGAAATGTAAGCCTGTACAAACAGTTGTGCTAAGAGCCCCACGATGCTCTGCAGTAATAAACTACTGGACAACTCTCATCCTGTCTCACACAACTGAACAGTGTGTTTCTAATTCTGGCACAGTTCTGATGCTGCTGAAACAAGCTGCTGTGAGTTAAATTCTTTCAAAAGAAAACACTGCCATCACAGTGCCACATGCTGATGTGCTTGCTAAAGACTTGCTGATGGTTTATGGATTTTCTGCCTGAGCCCCCGAATTAATGACACAACTCTTTGCTACATCTGATAAGCCACTTAACTGGTTTTAGACATCAATGAAAATAGATACAGGATTGATAAGAAGTCTATTGATTCTCCAGGGATGATGATGAGGTCGGCAGGCTCTCCTCCTGCAGAGCCCTTCAGTTGTGTCTTATACCAGAAATTATGCAATCATGCAGGGCTGTTTTGAATTTCATGCTGATTTGATGGGAATTATATTTCTTGGATTTCAGTAATAGTTTATCTACTTTTGTTTCATTCCGGTTGGCTTTGACTTGATTAGTTTTCTAATTTCTTTCTGTGTATTCCAATGTTCTGTCTCAGATCTTTTCTTTAACAGTTGCAGTGCATGCTTCTTTAGATAAAAATGATCCAAACACAAGATTACCACGACCAAATGCATGTCAGTTGTGTTATTGTGCGACAGTGGGTTCTAGGATTCCTGAGAAAAGCATGAGAGCCCAGAAGCAGATTCTGCATCCAACCTGCCTTGGATTATGGCCACCAAGCCCTGTGTGCTCCCCTCCCTCAAGGGAAAGTCAGTAAAGAACTGTGAGGAAAGAGAACTCATTTCTTTCCATTCCAAATGCTGACTCAAATGTTAAAGGCCATTTGCTTATGCTGCAGGATGACATCTGGAATCAAAACACTGATAGCTACATATGCTTAAATTAATAGATCTTACATAATTTTGACCTTTAGACAAAAGTTGATTCTTGTTCAAAGTCCCTTATCTAACTTGTTTAAAATAAATGACTCATTAGCTATATTAAAATGAGTATCAGGCTGAAATACATTTAAAATAGTACTTGAGGTTTTTACTTCCTTATAAGCAATTTTTCTACAATGATAATATGAGATATATATTCACTTATATTTGCTTTAAAGAATCATTGCTAGGTTAAAGATAAACATCTATTGACCATTACAAATGCACAAAACTGCTATTTCTTCCAGAGATAAAGTGAAATTTAATTCTATTTCTATCTGAAGGGCATGATGCATTAAAATTAGTTGAACCACAATATTTTAATATATTCAATTCCAATAAATTGCATATGGCTATTAGCATTATCTTATTTCATTCTAAATTCTCAGAACAAAAAAATCTTCTGGCTTTTCATAGTATAGCAAGTTTTATTCCCCTTCCTGAAGCCAGAATACTATTTCTGTAGTCCAGGCCAACACAATGTCTTATGGATTAAGTCACTGGGTATCCCTAAGGATTCAATAAATTATGTAAATACTCTAATTTTACAAAATGCAACAGAGGACTTGTCTGAAATGACAGGCAAGCATCCATTAATGATATAATTTTCATTACCAAGATAATGGCTACAACTCAGCTATACACTGCATAAATCGATAATGGTAATAACGTGCTTGTGAAGGTAATGGCTGACATGTGCTGCCATTATCTTTGAGTCTTGTGAATTGATGGGGTTAAAATAAGAGTAAATTCTAAAGGAGACACGATGGTAGGGAGGGAACTACAAAATCCAGTCCACACAGTTCTTCCGGCCCTGGTTTGATTGGTATTTCCAGGTCCACCTCAGCAGCAGGTGAAGGCATTAGGTAGAGACAGTAAATACGCTCTCGTATACGTCTTAGCATAAGACCAGTAAAACATTACTTACTTAGTATTATTGCTAATAAAACTTAAAATAGTCATAGCCAACGTTCAGTTTTGCTCAATCTTTTTGAGACCTTAATATTGTGCTCAAAGTAAGGAAAATGATGAAATTCTAGAAAGTGACTAGGGGTTGGCAATTAAAGAAGTGAGTAACATTAGCTGTCACCTGTGAGCATACTTTAAATAGCATCTACAGGTCAATTCTTTAATATCAAATAAAATATTTAAAAAATTATAAGTTAGAACACTAACAGTGTATTTTAAAAGTGATTACCTTTGGAGGTTTTTCATGCCACACAAATTCCTCTGCATTGCTAAATTGCAACTGACTGAATACTACACTAATTAGTGTAACTACAGTTTCATTGTGGGTTTAGGTCACAGAGGGATTTTCCTATGCCAAATTCAAGAATAGGATGTGGAAAACCACCATAACCTGAAACTCTTTGTCCTCACAAAGACTCCAACACATTAGTACTGCCACACCAGTGAAAACAGTATCCACCTGACTGGTGTCACACACCCATTCTCAAAATGATTGGGGTTAAAATGATCCCTGCCTTCTCCAAACTGTTATTCCCAAGCCTCACTGTCTGTGGATCCTGGAAGCAGAGGAAAGGGACTGAGCAAGAGAAATGAGTAAATATGATGGACATAATTATAGTCACTGCTGCCATTGGTGCAGAGTATTTGTGCTCACACGTTTTCTGGCAAAAGCTATGTCTGTCATTGGAATTGTATATTTCAGCATAATGTGCCACTTTCCAGGGGAATAGCATGCATAGAACAGGAAATGGGATTAGCCAGAATGAATGTAAAGAAGTGTTCCATGATCTCCGTAGTCTTTGGGAAGAAGTTTCTGGGTTTGGGAACACTAAAGAAACAGTTATTACTGACTTGAGATGTAGTTATTTTGCTTGTTCTTGTGTCTGCAATGGTCAGTGATCACATGGAACCTGAATACAAATTGTTGTTGTGGCTAGATGTAGAAGTGAAAGGATTTGAGGTATTTTTTCTAGGCTACAGCTTGTTTAAGAGGATAAGTATTTTTAGAGAGTGTAGGAAAGCTAATTTAGAAAGGAAGCCAAGAAGAAAAGTAATCTCAAGAGGACAGAGAATCCAAAGCATCATCAGGAGTGCAACAGAGGAAATAAACTGATACAGAGCGGAGTGACAACAAATATGTTGAGGGCTGAAGAGAGTGACACGCCAGATGAATTGTTCTGTTCGCATGGGAATGGCTAGGATAGTCTCAACAGGAGTGATGGCTCTGGACTTCTGGAAGAATCACGACAGCACCTCATGCTTCATGTAGCACTGGAGAAGCAGAGGTGCTGGCCAAGTGAGATCACTCCATAGCTCGGAAGCCACGGAGCACAGTCCCCTACGCCCTCCAGGGAGCCTTGGGTTGCCCCGGCACATGCATGAGGATGCACAGGATGACTCTGTGGAGCCTTTTCAGGTCAGCTGAATGCTGACACACACAGGAAGAACAGTATCCACAGAAACTTGGGACCTCTGAGTGACATTTCACTTGAATAGGAGAATCAAAGATGGGAGCACAGGTGTTGTCCTCATTTCATCTTCAAGCTTAATCTTAAGATTTTAGAGGCAAAAAAGAAACCCCTCAAAAAACCAAAACAAACAAAAAACAGCTTTGAATGTATACATCTGATTATGAACAATAATCCTGAAAATAGGACTTGGTTTTCTGGTTGTTACCATAAGATAATTTTTTTAAAAGGGTGTAGTGTGTGTGTGTGTGTGTGTGTATGTGTGTGTGTGCTCCTGGATTTTATGAAGAATGAAACCTGACAGGAAAATGAGTGAGGCATATTAGTTAAAATTCAACTTGGCTTTAACAAAATAGTTCATTTCTCCATCCAGTAAACATCTGGAAGAATGACAATTTCTTCCTCACAAAAATACGTGGGCGTTTTCAGGACTCCGCAGTTCAGTTTTCCACAATCCCATTGTCCTCCTAATCCAAGACAGAGTCCAAATTCCAGCAGGAGAATGGATTAGTGGGAGGCAATCTGGTACAGAGAGCTACTGCAATCTTGTTTGGGAGGATTTCTGGTTGTTGTCACAGATCAGACAGATCTTGGTCACATGGTCACACTGAATTACAATGGAGTCTGGGAGATGAACTGAACCAGCTACAAAGCCATTGCTCTGGACAAAGAAGGGAAATTGGAGAACAATAGCTAGTAGTCTTTACTCAGAAATGTGGGCAGAAAATGCCTGCATATTACTGAATGATATCATAGATGACCTGTGCTATCAATACTTGAAAATTTAAGAGGACAGAAAGTTGTGTCTTTCATAAGAAAAGGGCTAGGTTCAAAAGGTGTAACTTCAAACAGGTACCAAATGCACAGTTATGCACAAGGACGGGTGCTGTAGTAGAAAAAAGCTGCATGGCATTATAGACATTGTGTGATAACAAGTAGAGGGTATTACTTCTAAAATAGTTAATATAATCTTAGGTTACATTAATAAATGCAACTCTTCCTTTGTTAAATAACTGTGTTTTTAAGGTAGTTGGGGGATTAATTGCAATAAAAGCATAATAGCACCTTTTTTTTTTTAACTCCAAGGGAAATATTTTGAAAAGTCAATTTCATGTTTTTCTACTTTAGTAGAGAAATGCTTGAGTGTTTCCACAAACATCTGATCTGGATGCCTGGTGGGGAGGGAGGAGACAAATTTGTTCACAGCTTAGTCATCTCGTCCTCTCCTCATTTAATCAATTTGTGATGACTTTCATTGTCACATAAATAGGGTTATTCCTGGTCTCTTCTTGTTTTGCTTTCTTGGTGTTTTTTGGTCCTGGGAGTTGAACTCATGACCTTGAGATTATGAGGCAGGCGCTGTGTCACTAAGCAGTATCCCTGGCTGCAGTCATTGTCATTTCTTGCTAAATTTATGACCTTAACAGGATGCCGGGTAACAACAGGAAATATAAAGGAAAGTGAGTTAAATATAAGCTTAGAAGCATAAAAATAGAGTCAAACTTCATTTTAACTTATTTTAATTGAGGTATACCTGGCAATTCACAATTGACTTGTAAGTAATCTTCAGAGTAGTCCAATCTCTCTCTCGAATGGGGTTTAGAAATAAACATTCAGCTGACTACCTTAAAACACAGGAGCATCTTGATCATATAAGGAAAGCATGCCTTTTCATTTATGTTTCAGTTTCCATTTATTAGATACATTTTAAATTTTGCACACACCACATGAGGAAACTTTGTTGTTTGTTAAAGAAGAACTATGGAAACAGACTTATTATACCCTAAATCTCAAATAATGCAATGATTCAAAATATTCCCAAGGAATATGGTGAGATGGTCTTATTGAAAACCAGCTTATAGTCTATATCAAGGAAATAAAGGCTAGTGTTCTGTCTTGGGCTACTATCTCAGTCCAGTTCCTGCTGAGACACAGGTTCTAAGTAAATTATGTGGTCAGTGAGGAGTTCGAGCTCACACCACAGTTGCATAAGCAAGGGCCACAGTAGCTCTGGTAATGCTGAGCAGGAACAGCATCTCCACCTTTCTGTTTTACTGCTCTGTGAAAACAGCATTGACGTTTTCTGCATAGCAATATGTGACGTCAGAGCTGCCTACAGATACAATGAGCCACTCAAGTGTTGGTAACTGATAACAAATCAATATGGACACATAGCTAAAATGTGAGTCAAGGAGATGAAATAGCCAATAAAATAGAAAACTAAGACATCATATCAGTTAAAAAAAACCAAAAAGGAATGTGATATTTATTTTTTAAATTTATATTTTTGTTTTATTTTATTTTTTTAAGTACAGGGTCCACAAGGTCTCACTACACAGACTGAACTCATAGTGATCCTGCCTGTTTTTCAGCCTCCCAAGTGCTGGGATTATAGGCACGCGCCACCACTCCTAGTCTAGATTGCAAGGGGGCGGGGCCAGCACAGCAGGCCAGGGATCAAGCCCCAGACCCTGCATCTACCTAAGGAGGCACTTTAATCTGCTATTCAGCTATTCAGCAGCCCCCAGAATGGCATATTTAATAATACTAAAAATGAGGTAGCTATTTGCAAGAATAAACTGTTTTGGTTGTTATCTCACACTGTATCTCCAAATTAATTAATTTGGGAAGATGGCTCAGTGGAATAAGTGCTTCCCTGGCCAGCACAAGGGTCTGAGTTCAATCCCCGTTTCTGCCAATAAATAAATAAATAAATGCCAGAATAAAGTATATTCCAGAACATGGAATGAAAATGACTTCAGGATAAAAGCACTAGTAAAATGTGATAAATGTTAGAAATAAAATGTAATAAAAGATCTAGAGATATGGGTTACCCAAAGGTGAACCATTCTGAATACAGTAAAATGACAAGTAGTCCCAGGTTAGGGAAACAGCCAGGATTCAGAATGGAAAAGGGATGTCAGGAGCGGCAAAGGGTGCAGGGGACAAATGGTCACGGATAAAAGTTTTGTCCTGGGTAGTTATGAAGCCCCCGAGGACCCTGACTAGAGGAAGGCAGGGAGGAACGAGAAGCTGAGGCACAGGAGCTGCAGGGAAGAAGACGGAGAGCAGGCCAAGCTCCATTCATGAACTCTGGTGCTGTCAAAAAGGAATCAGAATATTCTTCTGAAAAGGCCTTGGAAGTGGAGCAGGAACATTTTATTTATTTAACCCAGGATTACAGCGCATGTCGCCCATGAAAATTTCAAGGGCATACAAATGTATTTAAAATTTTAGGACACTGACAAAGAATTTTTTTTTATATAAACTTGTTGTTTGTTTCCTTTTTTTAATTATTATTTTTATTAAAGAACAAATAGCAATGAGACAGTTTCAAGACAAATTAACAGGACAGATTCGATAAATTAATACATTGCTAAATGTTTTCGTAATGTTTTGGTGTCGTACAAGGTGTATACATGATATTATACTTACAGGCATTATTATAGCAGATGTCTCTAATCAGTGATTGAAGAGAGTGTAGCTATATACTTATCTTATTTTTTTATAGCTGAATTACATCACAGATTCAATAATTAATACTTTCTACCTTGTTATCTCCCTAGTGTTTGTCCATAGTACTAGAAGTCAACATAATATCATGTCCAACCACTATGAGTACAAATCTTGCTTCTCATGACAATGAAATTTGAAAATGAAATAAGTAACAGAAATTAGCAAGTATTTTGCATACAAAACATACTATTATGCTTCATTGTTTATTAAATTTAGTCATTTTCATAACACCTGGAAATAATTTGATAGTATCGTTTCATTTTGTAAGAATTCTTAAGAATGCTTAATATCAGCAAAAGAAATTATAGCTAGGGATAAGTCCAATGTGTTAGTATAGACCAAACAACTTCGAAAGAAAGATCACATCAAACTTAAAAAAAAATAACTATAAATATTTTGTCTATTGAACAGCAAGAACATATTTTAACATGAGTGATCCGTGGGGTGGGTGTCAGGAGATAACAGCACCTGAGACTAGGGAAAACCCTAAAGCACTCCTGGTGCAAGAAAAAGTGGGAAATGGTTCCTGCAGCCAGAAGACAAAGAGGGGAGCACCAGATGATGTCCGGGAAGGTAGGAAGTCATGGCTAAGTCAAGTCACTGGTTTTTTAATTTAAAGGCAATTGTTTTGAATTTACAACAGCAAACACACATGCACATATATTTAATAATGAGAGAAGTGGCATACAGAATATGTTAAGAATATAACACTAAGATTCAGGATTTTAATGTGTCAAAAATACAGCACTTATTTAGATTAACTGTCTTTGCTGTCCTTATAACTGTCAATATATAAAAGCTTTAGTAACATAAATGCATACCTTAGCTTTACACTGTGTGTGTGTACATGTGTGTGCACGTATACATATTTGATGCAGGGTCTCACTATGCAGCTCAGACTCATAGTGATCCTCCTGTCTCAGCCTCTTCAATGCTGGGATTATATGCGTCACCATGCTTGGTCTTAAGATTTACTCTTTAATTAAGGCCAACCTAACGTTAGGTAATCAAGCTGACCAAACATAAATGTGTTACATAATTTACTACTTGTCCATGTAATTTAATTATAATTGCAGCTCGAGAGTTTAAAATACCAGTAAATTCTCTAGACATTCTGGAGCGGACCAAACACTTCCATATGCACATGCCTGGAGTTTCTCTGTATCAACACAGGTATTTGGAGGGCTGCAAAACACCCAAGAAAGCCAATCCCATACACATAGGAGAACAGTTTCCAACACACAGGCATGCTATCACCAAACAGGCCAGGAGAAATAAAATCAATGTAGAGGAGCAGTTTTCAAGCAGTTTAGTCTCAGGACCACTTGACACTCTTAAAATTACTGAGGACAACAAAGGGCTTTTGTATGTGACAGTCAGAACTACTTAAATATAGTGCATTAGGAGTGTAAATGGAGGGATTTTGAAAACATTTTTATCTATTCATGTTAGTAATAAAGGCTCTGTATAGGTCAAGGTGACCACCAGCCAGCAACATCAGGGTAGATCGCGGCACCATTTCCTATTATTTACTGTTCATATTCAATTCGTTTCTCTAAATTGCAGTTTCTAGCTTGACCTCTTTGAACTTTTTTAATCTTTTATGTATTTGGTACAAGGTCTCACTACACAGCTCAGACTCATAGTGATCCTCCTGTCTCAGCCTCCCACACAGAGATTATAAGTATGTGACACCACGCCCGGTTTTGGTGGCTGGCATGGCATTTGGTACTGGGGATTGAACTTGGGTCCTTGCACTTGCTAGGCAGGCACTTAGACTGCCAGCCTATCTCCCCAGCCTCTTTCAAATTTTAAACTCTAGTGATTCCCCAGTGTCTTCTAATGAAAGCTCAAACTCCTTAAGTTGGCCCTCAAGGCCTTCAACAATCTGACCCTGAATCTTTCCCCATCCTCTTGTGTTATCCTGTTACACTTCCTATTCCAGGCAATTAGCATTAGTGTCAACCTTACTAACACAACTTTGAATCTTTGCCTCCATGACCTTGGAGATACCTTGTTCTCTAAAACTTAGCACCATATTTTTACCCCATTTAAGCTGATGCATTCTTTAAGATCTAATTCAGACTGCTCAAATCCTAACTTGACCACTTCACATGAATAACAGTTCTTTCTTCTGTATTTCTATGGAATTAATTTTCCATCCTGTTATTTTTAGCATTGGATTTTTTTTTCATTTCTTTTTTTGTGGAAGAAGAAAAACTACTAATTGGATTTTGATGTTTCTCATTAATATCTGGTTATCTTGATGACACAATAGAACCATCAGCTCAGGTTTCTAGAATATTACTGGATCTCATATTTCATCTTCAAACACCTAAGGTACAGTGGGCTATATACCAAGTATCTGTATTTCCTGCACTTTCCAAAGTGTGTTTACATTACAACTTACTCCTCATAACTAACCTTATGTCACAAAAGGAAGTTATCCATTTGGTAAACATATCTTAATCCATTACCAAAGACTTTATTCATAGTAATAAATAATACATTCCACGTGCCCTACATATTTGGGACTCTTAGAATAAGTCACTAAAATTCCATGTAGAGGGGCTAGGGAGATGGCTCAGTAGAATAAGCACTCCCCTGACAAGCACAAGGGTCTGAGGTCAATCCCCAGTTCTGCCAAAAAAAATCCATGTAGCTTCTTCATATTATTGTAATGTTATTACATTCTGCATTGTTAATAATATTATATATTAATTAAAATCTAGCTGTATTTTAAAAACTAGATAGACTTTTTTTTTTTTAGAACAGTTTTATATTTACAGAGAAACAGAGCAGGTAGTAGAGTTCCCCTATGAAATTAATTTTCTTCCATCCTGTTATTCCTAGCATTGATGTTTCTCATTACTATCATTGATCAGTGATTTTGACCCTATTGTGTCCCAATGGCTTCTCTGTTAGCAACCTCCTGAATGAATGTGGTACATCCCGCTACAATTAGTGAACTGGCATTGGATGCATATTGGAAGCAAAAGTTTATAGTTTGCATTAAGTTCCCTTTGCCTTGTACAGATTTGTGAGTTTTGACATGTGCAAAGGTGGTCCAGTGTTTCATGGATTTAAATAATAGCTGCAATTAACTGTTTTGTTCTGTGTTTCTTCTCCCCAGTCCTCTAGCCACTCCTGATGCCGTCACTATTTGTAGCCTCAGCAAGAATGTCACATGGTTGAAGTCATAATAAACAGCTTTTGCTGACTGGCTTCTTTCATCTGGCAATATGTATTTAAGCCTTCTCCATATCTTACTGTGGCCTGAGAGCTCATTTTAAAAATACTAAATGATACTCCTATATTTGTTTATCCATTTACTTGGACTTCTTGGTTGTCTCTAATTTTTGTTGATATGAATAACACTGCCATAAAACCATTTATGTTCAGATTTCTGAGTAGACAGTGGATTTCTCCTGAATAGCACAAATATCTAAGGGCATGAATGCTAGATTGTACAGTAAAGGGGTCTTTTAGACTCTTACTATCAATGAATCAGCATGTGGGTTGCTTTGCATGCTTGTCAGTGTGTAGTACTGCATTACCAGTATTTCTTACTTTAATTACTCTCCTGGTTGTACAGTGGTATCCATTGTTTTACTTTGCAATTTCATAAGGACACATATTAAATATCTTTTCATATGTCTGTCATCTTCCTATCTTCTTTGGTAAAGGTATCTGTTCAACTGTTTTGCCCCATTTTTGTTTTCTTTTTCCTTGTCTTTTAAGAGATCTTTGTATGATTTGGAGATGCTGGATATGTTTTTGATATAAAATGAATGACATCTATAGCCTTAAATGTAATATAAATCTGTGACAGTTAGGCTTTCCCATTTAATGATCCAGGCTTGACAGAAAATCTGAATACCATTTAACATTAAAATTTCTTTTTTCTTGTCGATATCAGTTCTTATTTTTAATATGCCAAGGAAGTATACTTGATGTAAATTAAGTGTTCTAATTAGTCTAACCGTCAAACAACTGTGTCCCCTTTCTCCAACTTCAGAACAGTATTTAACTATGTTAGAACATATTGACTCTGCCTGAATTTTTCATATAAAACTTGAAACTTCAGAGAAAAGAAATACTCAATACACTCGAATAGGAAGGTAGATTTTTGTGTAACAAGGCACCAAACTTTTTCAAACAGGAACGTTAAAGTACTTTCAAATTATAAAGATATTGGTCATAAAAACAAAATTAGCATCAATTTCCAAAGTACAAGCTTAGAGGAAGATTTACAGTTCTATATGTGGGGCCAGGGAGATAGATTGGTGGAATAAGTGTTTGCCTGGCAAGCAAAGGGTCCTGAGTTCAATCCCTGGTACTGCAAAAAAAAAATTCTGTAAGTAGATATTGGAAATTTTTTTTTTCTGTGTTCAGGGTCTCATTGCATACATCGGACTCATAGTGATTCTCTTTTTCACAGACTCCTAAGTGCTGGGATTACAGGCATGTGCCACCACACCAAATCTCAATAACCATCTTCACATGCCCTGGGGCAGGGCTGGCATTACAGGCCCTGGTATTGAAACTCTGGCCCCTACGCCTGCTTGTAGGTACTTTAATCTGCTGAGCTATTTGACCAGCCCTCATTGGAGAATTTTTTTATTGGTGGAACTGGGGATTGAACTCAGGCCCTTGTGCTTGCCAGGCAAGCACTTATTGTACTGAGCTATCTCCCCAGCTTTGTTGGAGAATTCTTAAGAAAGTAATAGCCATTTATCCTAAGGTTCTGTATTTCTCCTTCCAGAAGAGATATGGGCAAACATGCAAAAAGCCTTTGATAAATCAGTTAATGCACGAACCACAGGAAATAAGCAGGGAGACCTGGTAAGGTGTATTATCTAGTTTATAAGTGTGATATCCTCAATAGTGAATTTATGCTGTTTTTGACAATGTTGTTGACAAGGCTAACTGCTTTATGTCAGGCGAACGTGATAACCACTACACTACGGAAACTCTTGCTAACTGCTTTATGGACTGTCCCCTTTCCTTCTGTTGTATGAACTGTTCTGTCAGTCCATCTCTGTCTTTGTCTTTCTCTGTCACTCTTTCTCTCTTTCCTCCCTCTCCCTTCCCATATTACTGATAATGTCACCATAGTCATCATGTGAACGCTTTGGTGCAGCTACATAAAGGCATATTCAATAAATCCCCTATGAGTACTCTTTATTTGAAGGCATTTCCTTTAAACAGAAATAGAGATCCACAGAAAAAGGTGAGCCCTTATATTAGCCTTATAGGAGACAGCACTGAGTATAGTTTCATTAACTGATGTTGTAGGCAACCAGTACTGTGTCTCTGGGCAAGTCCCCGGCTCCACCAGATTAACTAGTTAATCCTTCCACAGATGCTCGTGGATATCAAAAGGAACATTGATTTCCACTCTGCACCTGAACAAAAAGGTTGTAACATTAATTTCATCATCTCTGGCTTTTCTTATTTAAAAAAATGAACACAGAACATGGGGCTAAGCCGAGGAGAAAGTCGGGGCTCTAGGTGTGTTGATTCCTCCCACTACTTACTGCTCTCCCAAGTAATTGACTTGGAGATATGCTGATTTCTAGTGCAAAAGAATTTCTAAAACATATAACAGGCAGTTGGGAACCTGAGAGCCTAGCCATTTCAGGTCTATTCTCATCCCAGTTAAAGGCAGAATCATGACAAAGATCTTTAGTATCCTTTACCCTAAAGTAGCAGGATAAGATCATTAATATTTATCACTTCTTTCATGCCATAGTGCAATGAAGAATTAGCAGTTGGTGGACAGGCCAAGGATAGAGGAAAAGTTTCTTTGGGTAGCTCAATACGAGCATACTCTTATGACTAAGATCTAATGGAAACAGACTGAAGGTCACAGTTAGTAGAAACTCTTATTCAACAGTTATATTTTGCCGACAATTGTTCTGTAAAACAAAAGCCAGGCCACATTACAGATTCCATGTTCTGGATGTGATCATGAAAGATACCCTAAGCTTTTGCATAAACATTCTGTTTTCTACCCCCCAAAAATTATGATATTGATTAAAGGAGGAATGATAGGAATAAAGTGATTTGAAGGAAAGGAAAATGTTGATAACAAAATGTTACAGTAAGATTATTAGAGATCAACCATGTCATGCTTTCTTAAAGACCTATAGATTGACTCAATTTTGGGGGTATTGAGCTATACTGAATCAATGAATTTCTTCAGGATTATTCATTGTATTGCTACACATTTGATCTAATGGGATTTTGCTGCATGGCACATTTCCCTTTCTGCCTGCTTTAAAGAAAACAACAAGAAGTGCTATGATCAGCTCAGTAGTGACCAGATCAGCAAGTTTAGGAGGGGCAGGGCACTTGCCTGAGAGGAGCCCGGCACACAACTGGCTTACAAAGGTCTGATGAACATTCTGCGAAGGGGTCAGGACTGTGACTTGCCTGGGCTTGGGATTGCTACAGTTTCCTATAGCTCTTCAGGCCTATGTTCTCCAAAAATTTTCAATTAAGGCATATTTAGGGATGTGTTTATTAGTCATATTATTATTAGTCATGTTAGATTCAAACTTTACAATTTCAGAAACTTAAAAATTAATTAGAAGAGTATAAAGTGATAAAATTTTATGCAAACAGGGCTCACAGTCTTGCTTTAAATGTTCTTTTAATGTATTAAAAGCTTTAAATATTCTTCTTTAAGGCAGGAGGTTCTGTTTACTACCATCTATAATCACTTTAATTGGAACTTTATTCATTTTTAGTATATTAAGGAACTATTGTGTCAGCAATAATTTTTCAGATAGTCTAACCAACTGGGAGAGTACATGTTAGCTTACCATACCTTACACAGTATTACGGAATGACTGAGAAGTGAAGTGTCTGGATTTGAATTCCAACCTGTCACTTAGCAGTAAAAAGAGCTTGGCAAATTCCTTAATTACCCTGTGCCTCAGTTTTCTGATATGTGCTATGGGGATAGCAAGTGTCCTTGCCCTATAATCTGTGACGATATGTAATGAGGTAATATACAAATTACCAATTCTGCTGTGCCAAAAATAACTTCATATATAATCTAATTTGTTTTATTTGTACTCCTAGGTTCACAGAAAAGAAGGTTTTGTGCTATTATCTGTTTATTCATCATAAGAGTCTCTTAAAAAAAAAACCTCTATTTTGAAGATAAGGATACACAGTGTCTTAACTTTTGCTACTCTTCTATTATTTCTTCTATTATTTTGTCACAAAATTTTATTTTCTTATAAAATAAAAAAAGAAAGTAAATAAAGTGCAGTTGCAAAACATTGACATTTTTGTTTCTCAGAATTCTCAAGTCATTTGACTTGAAATACACTGGGCCAACATCTCTTTCCCCACTCGAAAAACACATGCGAGTCCTGGAATGCTCCTTGGTGCGTGACATGCATCTGATAAACACTCGCTGTCATAGTGCCGTAACTGCAGTTCTCTGGAAGGAACCTGCAGCTCTTCTCTGAGTGCAGATCTCTTCTCTGCACAATGAAATCTCATCATTCTCACACGACAATGGTAATGAGCGCTCCATGCTGTGCTAAGGGAAGGAGCCTCAGCCGGATTTTAATAATCTGAACAACTTGCAGGTACAGAAGTAAGAACAAATAGCTTTCGTTGGACAATCCACAAAGTGAGTAACTGGTCTACCTTTCTGTGATTCCTTGCAGATATCATGGAAATCAGGACAGTGGCAGTTGGAATTGTGGCAATCAAAGGGGTGGAAAGTGAATATTATCTTGCAATGAACAAGGAAGGAAAGCTCTATGCAAAGGTATTTATAATTCATAGCATAGACTTAAGTTTTCAAACTTACTTTTCTTAAAAACATCTTGTCTTTCTGAAGGAAAAAAATGGAATTAATTTCTAATGTTAATGTTGGATAATTTCATTGAAACACTTCTTATTAAGGCACTAAGAACAAATGTTTTCTGAATGACTGTGGGGGAGTTGCTACAGCTGTCTGGACCTTGCTTTCTCCTCTGTGAAGTGAACTGAGATAACTAAACTCTGGGGATCCTTTTATCTCCAAACTTTCATGCATGTTAGGTACTCCATATCTAAAATTTGTCAGTATTGAAGCTCTTTTTGTTAAAGTTCACTCAACTTGAAAATCCCTGCCCCCTCAACATTCAGTTCATTTATCAACATCAATCTCTCAGTCACAGGCTTGGGACGGTAGGAATTCACATTATTCCCACTTCATCACAGTGTGAGGTATGTAACAGTTCATCCTAATACTCTAAAGCATAACTCAGAACTCAGCACAACGCCTGGCACAAACGACTTATATATGAATATAGGTGGAATGAATTAAATTGAATAGATGAACAAACAAACTTCTAGTTTTCTATTTAGCACAATAATTAATACTTTCTACCTTGATATTTTCCTAGTGGTTGTCCATAGTACTAGAAGCTGACATAATATCCTGTCCAACCACCATTAGTGCAAATCTTGCCTCTCATAGAATTATGTAGAAGCACAGCATTATCTATCCCAACTGTACTGTCCATGCACACACATCATGATTCTTCCTTTCTACACCCCTTCCTTTGTCTACACCTGTCAAAGATGGGCACTCCATTGTCATTCAGCTAACTTAGGTGCTTGAACTCAACAACACAATCCAACATAGTCCAGCATTCCACAACAATGATGAGTTATCCAAAGAAGTTGTAGACCATAGCCATTTATAGCTCAACTTAAATTATGGCCCCACGATGTATACTTCATTTTTATATTTTTCTGCTGGATGGTTAAGATCTAGACAGAGCAAGACTTATATACCAACACATGTACTTTATGTGTTTTTTGCTTTCTTTTATGTTTAAGATGTCTTGTTTGGACAAAGCGTGTGTAGCCATAGGTAATAAACTACATTGGGCTCACTTGATCTGTGGCTTAAAAAAGTCATTTGTGCTTTGACTCCACCAAAAATCTCCTGCTTGTTCCATCTGATTGAGAGCCCCAGGAACTCATGATGTTTGTTGTTTTAACAGAAAGAATGTAATGAAGATTGCAACTTCAAAGAATTAATTCTGGAGAACCACTACAACACCTATGCGTCCGCTAAGTGGACACACGGCGGAGGAGAAATGTTTGTGGCCCTAAATCACAGGGGGCTTCCTGTGAAGGGGAAGAAAACCAAGAAAGAACAAAAAACAGCCCACTTCCTTCCGATGGCAATAACCTAATCACAGATGGCATATAAGAAACCAGTTCCAGCAGGGAGATTTCTTTAAGTGGACTGTTTTCTTTCTTTTTTCTTTTCTTCCTTTTTTTTTTTTTAGCAACCAAGAAAGGCTGGAAAACTACTGAAAAACTGATCAAGCTGGACTTGCGCATTTATGTTTATTTTAAGAGACTGCATTAAAGAAAGATTTGAAAAATATACACAAAAATCAGATTTAGTAACTAAAAGTTGTAAAAAATTGTAAAACTGTTTGTACAATCGTGGTGTTAGTAATAGTAATGTTTTTCTCTTAAGTTAATTTACCCTTAGAGTATGCTAGATTCAATTATCTGATGATTATTTAAGTATTCTTATCTGCTTATACAATGGCTGCTATGATAAGGATAATAATGCAGGTGATGTTATATGAGCTATGCCAGACCTAAAGGTTGCTGGAAAGTGTCAGGTGACCAAGTCTATGCTAGCCAGGGAAGACGAGCAGTACGCCGGCGTTTTCCAGGCAAAAATTAAGACGGTCCAAAGCCTAGGCACAAATCAGAAAAGATTTTCAAAAATTCTGCTATTTAATGAAATCAAACAGGTAGCTTTTACAAAATTATAGGCTTAGGGTATACACTAACAAGGACAAAATTCCTAATGCTGCTCAAATCGAAAGGGTATTCCTAAAGGGTATTTGCAAAAATTTTGTATATAAAATAGCAGTAATGCTGATAATACTGTACTTCATCTCACTTGCCACAAGTAACATTTTATACTTCCTAGAAGTAAAATTCAGAAATCTTTTAAGCAACATAATCTATCTTTTGTATAATTCATATTTGGGAATATGGCTTTTAATAATGTTCTCACAAATAATCATGCTTTTTCTCTGTGGTTACAGCATTAAACTCTATTTTAAGTTGTATTTGAACTTTATTGTTTTGTTATTTAAGTTTATGTTATTTATAAAAACAACAACCACGATAAGCTGTATCTGTTTCATATGCTTTTCATTTTAAAGGAACAAAAAGCGCCTGGCTCGGCTACAGCTCTGCCCTCCCCTTGTGAGCGATGCCGAGCCTAGAACAAAGTGATGGGCAGGGCCGCAGACTGGACTAGAGGCGGACTACAGGCCAGCCCGTGGTAGCACTCACAGGGAGTCCCGCCAGTGTGCGTGTGATGCTTTGCCGCAGTGATCTGGCCAGCTAAATCAGATCAAATAAGTCACCCAATTTTAAACACTGACTCTGTGTGAATGCATAAGTAGAAAGGGGTCATATTTTAAAAACTATGCAAATATAATTTTCTAAGCTCTAGAACTATCTTCAGCGCAAATCATGGCAGCATGGAGAGTTGCTTTGCTGTGTGTATGGAGCAGAGCGCGGTGCCCTCTATTTGGCACACAGGCAGGGACGCAGGGCCCCGGCCACCCCAGAGCCCCGAGGTGAGGCCGGACATCAGGCTTACTTCAGAGGTAGGCGTCCACTTCAAAAGCCTCTCGCGGGCAGATGTTGGGAGCGTTTTACATGTTTGCCAAGGGGAAGTCAACATTTATCTAAATCAAACTGCTGTCACACTCATCTTTATGGTTTTCATTTTAAAATGTTTGTCACTCACGTCCCCTTACATCGCATTAAATACTATTTGATAACACATTTGTGAATGAAAACTTTATGAAAAGCTTCGTCATTGGATGTTCCCCAGGAGCAGGCTGCCGGGAGCCAGGAAGAGGGCCCTTCTTTGGTGCGCTCTGGGAAGGCGCCACCGAGGTCGATCTGAGTCAGGACATTGCCATTCTAGGCTCCTAGCTGAGGACAACAGCCCGGGGAGCACAGGGACAGCAGAAGAGGACTTGGATTTTCATAATTGCTTCCTTTGAGCCTGGCAGAATGGCTGTGCATAATCAGCGTTCTATCTAAAACCACTCAATGCTTGAATATTCAAGAAGATTTGTTGTGATACTAATCTTACTTCTTTTTTAAAAGCTGAGGTTCCCAGCACTCTGCAAGGATGAGGTAGGGAAATCAGATGCTTGAGCCCAGTCTGGGCTGCTTAGTAAGACCTTATCTCAAAATAAAAAAAATGTTTTAAAAAGGGATTGGGCTCCATGTACAGGTCCTGCCTTCACCCTCCAATAACAACACACACACACACACACACACACACACACACACACACACACACCCCTTGAAGTGAAACATAAAATGCAGAAATTTAAACAGAATTAGTGTCCACACATATAAAATGAGCAACAACTGCCATCAAGTCGTACAGTAGTGCTGGTGGGCAGAACGACGATGTTGTAGCACTTTCCACCGGTGCTACTGGAAGTCAGCCAGCAAGTTTTTCTAGGTGCACTTCCAATTCATCAAGCAAATTTTAGAAAATAAAATCTATTTTAGTCACATATGCTTAGAGTCTTTAAATTGTTGGGGGCTTGATCCTCCTTATTCATGAGGAAACTGATGTATTTCTGTGCTGGTGGACACAGAAGCAGTCACAAGGTCCTAGGTGGCTTCCCAGCTGCTTCCTGGCTTATTGGACTATTAGTTACAACTTGTGTTTTTGTTTTGTAGCAGACAAGAGGCCTGATCTTTACATTTGCAAACAAATGTGATGCATTTGACTCAAAGACAGAGAAGAAGTGATGCCCCTGATAATCCCGATTTGCAATCAACTTTATATGAACCCCTTAGTTTACAAGTTTGTTGTGAAAAGCAACTTTATAAACACCTTCCTTTTTTGTTTGTACTTTTTATTATTATTTTAAAAGAATATAAAATAGTGATAGAAGAAAACAATATTATACATGCTACCAGATTTCACTAAACAAAGTAATAGGAATCCAATAATGGTTGCTGTATTACATGATGCTATGTGCAAATTAGTTTTTCAGATTACCAGATATAAACGTATAAGTTTTTTTTTTTTTTAAAAAAATAACTAAGAAGTAATAAATTCAAGAGAGGAAAAAAATCAGTAAAAACAAAAACTGTAAACATTAATTGCTCCTTTCTTTCTTTTTTTATTTTTTATTTTATTTTATTTATTTTTTTGTCTTTTTTGAGACAGGGTCTCACTGTGCAGTTCAGGCTGGCCTTAAGCTCACTTTGTAGCTCAGGCTGGTCTCGAACTCACAACAATCCTCCTGCCTCAGCCTCCCTAGTGCTGGGATTACAGGCATGCGCCACCACGCCCGGCTCTCTTTTTTTATATTCATATAATTAGAATTCTCAAAGTAGAAAGGAGTAGGCAATAAATATTTAAAGATTTAAAATTTCTGAATTTAGTTTCTTATAATACCACATTTCCAAGAAAAATGAATCTTTTGCACAAGAAATTAAAAAAAATCATACCAACATAAACAAAAATGAAATTGTCCAAAACTTATTATAAAGAAAAAATGGTTAAAGCATATACATAAAAAATAATAGCTATGGAAGAACAAAATTAAATAGGATCTTATACCACATTAGAAAAAAAAGGACCAAGTGCATAAGAAACTAGACTAATTAAAGGACTGAAAGAAAAAAAGATCTATCCTCTTTGAATTTTATACTTAGCAAACATAACTTTGAAAACTAAAAACATTTTCTAGTTATACAAACTTGAAATATTTTAATACCTCCAGATGTAGCAAATAGGAAATAGCAAAGAGCATAATTCAAAAGGCATGAGAAGTTGCAATATGCTCCTATATGAACAATAAAGAGCTCTCAAAGTGATAGTTATGCAGGACTATATAAAATATATTAGATGAACCCTTATTTATAAGGTGTTTGAAGATTTCTATGAAACAGTACCAATCTTATGTCGGGTTATACACATATTTTTTCATATATATGTGTGGGTATGTGTGTATAAAGGACAGGGAAGAAGTAATATAAAGTCAACAGAAAATAGAAATATACTTTTTAAAGATTCTAATGCTAGGAGAAAATATAATATCATGTCTTTTAGATAAATTGTAATTCAAAGATATAATATAAATCTTAAAACAAAAATTAAGATTAAGCAATATTCAGAAAATTAAATGCTAATTAATTTAAAATTAAATGTTTCAAAACAATTGAACTAAGAAAAAGTTTTCATGATAGTAAAGAAATACTAAGAATAAAACATAAAATAAATGCTGGAGTGACAAATAAATGACCATCACTTCTGACAGTTTTGGGATAGGATATCACACAAAGTTCTAGTGTGTTGCGGACATGGATAATGACCATAACACTTACTGGTGGTCAGGTGTCACTTGTGAGACTGAGCTACAGCTATTTCCTTGAAATCCACTCTGTAGTCCCATATGGAATCATGATTCATAGGATGCAAGAGAAGTCCATTTATAGAGTGTGCTGATGGAAATATTTTGCTGCTGTGTACAAGAGTAACTGAAAGACTACTATTGTATACCTCTTATTCGCCTGTATTTGTTTGTTCTATTTGGTGGGTTCTTTCCAATCTCATTCATGGGGTTGTGATCATTTTGCTCCCTTTCTAGAACATCATTTAGTAGTCTGTGTAGGCTTGGCTTGGCCATCATGAAATTCTTTAGTTGTTCTTTGTCATGGAAGTATTTTACTTCACCACTATACTTGAAAGAGAGTTTTGCAGGGTATATCAGTCTGGGTTGTAATTTGTTTTCTTGCAAGACTTGAAGTACTTTGCTCCATGCTCTTCTTGCCTTGATGGTCTGTGAAGAGAAATCTGCTGTTGTTCTTTTTTTTTTATGAGCAGAATAGATTTATTGAAAGAAAGAAAGCTCCTGTCCCAGAGAGGGACAGGAGGGGGGGTCCAAGTGGGTAGTTCCTCCTCTGCTGTTGTTCTGATGGGTTTTCCTTTAAATACGATTTATTTATTTTCTTTAGCGGCTTTTAGTATACTGGTCCTGTGCTGAATTTCTGGGATCTTGATTATTATATGTCTGGGAGTGTTTTTAATTGGGTTGATGTTATTTGGAGTTCTATATGCTTCGGTTACCAGAATGCCAGATTGTTGCCCCATATTTGGGAAGTTTTCTGCTGTTACTTTTGCCCATATTCTTTTTCTGTCATTTGTATTGACTCCTTCCTTCTCATTGATGCCTATTAGTCTCACATTGTTCATCTTTGCATCATCTTGCAATTATTTTTTCCTGCATCCTACTTGTTTTTAAGAGATCTTTGCTTACTTTTTCGCTAGCTGCAATGGTGTCTTTAAGGTCAGAAAGTCTATTTTCACTTTCACTCAAACAGATTTGCCAGCTTGTGATTGAGGTTTTAATTTCCTGTATATCACTTTGGATCTGTTTCATCCATTCTATTTCTTTCCTATATTGTTTATTCATGGGTTCCATCATTTTTATATTTTGCTCTATTTTTTTTAATCAGTGTATTCTTTAGAAGCACTTAGTACTTTTTTTGATTATAGTTATCACTATATTTTTTTACCTCAGAAATTATTTCTGATATAATTTCTTCTATCCCTTTCTGCAGTTGTTTCTTTACTTCCAATGCTATTATTTCAGAGATTTCAGGTGTCTGATTTCCAGTTTCCTCTATTCTAGTGTCTTCCACATTTTTACTGGGTGGACATGGGGCCTAAGACTACTTTTTGTTCCTTCTCTTTGTCATTCTGTATACCACTGATTTTTGACCTTTGGTGTAGAGCTTAGATAGAGTTATTACCTTAGCACCAGGTTGGGATCTAGGAAGTTCAGACTCCTCCGGGTAGGTGTGGCTGCTGTGCTCCACTTCTTTCTGCTGCACCCTTGCAGGTGAACCCTTTGCGTAACTCTGGCAAGATGTTCTGCTCCTGAATCATCTGGGTGGATCTTGCCTCTAGTCTCTTTGCAGGGAGTTCTGCTGAAGGGTTCCACACTGGGCCTGTGCTCTGGGTCACTTTAGGATCCAGTGGCCTGGGTGGTCTCATTTACACATAGAGCCTGCACTTTGGGTTGATTCAGGTTCTGTTGGCCTCTATAAACACCTTTCTAGAGTGCTCTTTGAGAAGGAAAGAAGATGAACACAGGGGTTTTCAAAAAGATCAAAAAACACATGAAATAATATGAAATGCTAACAAAATAAATGATACAAACGATGCTTTCAATGCAGTAATCTAAAGATGCTTTCAATGCATAACTACTTAGAACATGAAGCGCAAGAAGCGCATTTGATAGAGTTAAGCCCACGAAATAAATAGCCTGTGAGTTGGCTATAAACTCAAGGTACGGACTGAAGAGAAAGATAAGTAGAAATTAATTCTTAAAGAATTTTTCTCACTTAGAATTTGCCCTTCTGGGTCTTTATAGAGTACAAAGGACATATAGATTTACTTTGGAGCTCAACAGCAAAACAAGCAAACAAACAAAAAGGTAATCTTAGAATCTCAGAATGGTGAATACCTTCAAGACATGCCTCTTACTTTTATTTTAGGTCTTTTGAGACAGGGTGTCACTGTGTAGTGCAGGTTGGCCTTGAACTCATTCTGTATCTCAGGCTGGCCTTGAACTCATGGAGGTCCACCTGCCTCAGCCTCCCAAGTGCTGAGATTGCAGATGTGCCCCACTGAGCCCAGCATACTTTTCTATTGACATAGAAATGCTATAGTAGCATATATACCAATGAAAGTACAGGTGATGCAAGGAGGCCTAAGACAGAATTCCTGGAAATTTTTCCTTAAAATTCATGTGGTTTTTGCATTTTACTCCAAAACAGTTGGATTGACTGAATGTGGCAGTGGCTTTCAGGAACGCCAAGGAGCAAAGCTGAAGTTGCAGAACAGCACAGGAGACTTCTCCCAGGGCTCCCTGTGCAGCTTCCCCACTGCTGTCCACGTGAGCATGAGTGAGATGCAAGACATCATCTTCCTCTCATAGTCCAGCTTGACTCACAGACAGCACAGGACTGAAAATCCCCAAACTCATTTAAGTTTGCTACATACAGCAGTGACAGCACAGACATGTAGCAGCTATGTACAGTCTAGATGGTGACCAGTAATCAGAATGTACCGATCCTCCACTCTCATGCAGGCCGCTGTGACTCACTTGCAGACCAGATGGTTATCAGCCTTGGCGTTTCTATGATCACTCAAAACAGAACTTTTGGGAAAACGCCTATTAACTGGTCTCTCCGGGCAGAGTACACTGAAGATTTATCTCTACATAAAATAGTTTGTTAAAACTTCATTTCTAACTGCCTCAGGATTGTTGTTAGGCTATTCTTAATTCCACTGGTTTTTCTTCCCCTCCTTGCCACTATATTTATTCAACAAAGCTCTGCCTTCAATGGAGTTGTCTTATTCCTTCAGGCCCTCATGGACTATCACCATCCTCCAGCCATAAGTTGTTTCTCAAGAACATTCATTTTGTCTTGAGTTGAGATTTGAGGTGAAGAAGTAATAAAATCCCTGTATCTCTCAGTTTCTTGCTTTTCAGTCCATGCCTTCAAGAAATCATGTTATTTACTCTTACCTAGAAGACGCCTCTTTGTTTTCCTTCTATTTCATTATTCTATGTGGTTCCATTTCCAGACCATCATCATTCAGTTTATAAGAATCTGTATGCATGTACTTTCTTTCACACCGTCAGTGCTTATTTGCTAATAATTAAAATGAAATGTGAATAATAACACTCAGCTTGAAGATGACAAGGCGTTCTCTTGGTGAATCCAGCCATGTGTTAGTTATTTGTTCCTGTGTAAGAAGCAAAAATCTCACAGCACAGAACAATGAATACCTCTGGTCTCATAGTTCATGTGGTTCTGGCACCTATGTGTGTGTGGTCAGCTTGGCATCTCTGGCTGGAGTTCTTCACACAGTGGTCAGGTACTTCAGGGCTCTAGTCAGAGAGGGGCCAGTCAGGGCCTTGTTGGCTGCTGGCTGGATCCTTACTTCCTCGCTAAGTCATCTCTGCAACACTGCTTAGAACAGGAGTTTGTTTTCCATGGAGCAAGGAGTCAGAGAGAGTGAAATGGAAGCCACAGTTTTAAAAACTAACTTAACCTCTAGTGTGATGACACTTTTGCTCACCATAAGGGGAGGGTATTAGCCACAGGTGTGTCTACCAGGATGGGGTGGTCACAGAGGCCATGCTGAAGGGTGCCTAATGCGAGACAGACAAGGTACTTTTAGGGTCACTACCATAAGCTGGATTCTAGAAAGCACTACAGGAGTAATTCGTAGCTTCCAGTGGTGTGCATTCAGCCAAACCATGAAAATAGAGCTGTGAGCTGTGAGCTGTGAGAAGGGCCTGTGCATCTCTGAAAGATACAGTATG
Source organism: Ctenomys sociabilis (assembly GCA_004027165.1). Taxonomy (NCBI): domain Eukaryota; kingdom Metazoa; phylum Chordata; class Mammalia; order Rodentia; family Ctenomyidae; genus Ctenomys; species Ctenomys sociabilis. The sequence continues at coordinate 28,083 of PVKA01003094.1, read as the reverse complement.
GGCCACCATTCCTTTGGAAAATGAAGCCCAGACTTGTTAGCCTAAGTTATGTCTTCTTAGAGTTCCTAACATAGCTGGAAAACAAACAATATAATTTAATTTCCACATGAAGAAAATTACCCTGGCTTCAGACTCATCCTGAAAATAATCCTCCACTCAACTTTCCTCCTTTAAGATAGTATCAAGGGACCAGCCAGATGGCTCAGTGGACTAAAGTGCCTGCTTAGGCATCTGCAGTGGCGGGGGTTTGATTTCTGGTGTGCTGTGCTGGCCCCGCCCCCAGGGCACACTGAGACAGGCATTGAGACTGGGCATGGTGGTGCACGTCTGTAATCCTAGTGCTTGGGAGGCTGAAAACAGGCAGGTCATTATGAGACCTATCTGTGTAGTGAGACCCTGTAGACCCTGTGCTAAATACATTAAAAAAAAAAAAAGACAATAAAGTCATAGTGTCAGGTACATTTCTGTTGTGCTTTGTCCTACAAAATGAAAGTGACCAGCTTCAAGTTTTTAAGACTACTTGAGCATAAAATCTAAAAATATTTGAAAGCAATTGATTTTAATGTTAGACATACATTAAAGTCACCTGGATTTTTTTTTTAAATCATGAAGCCCAGGCTCCTTCTAGGCCAGTTGCACTGGCATATTATGGTACAAGAAGACACAGGCAATGATATTTTTATAACTCCCCAGGAAATTTTAATGTGCCTCTATGATTGGGTACTAGTTAGATAAATAGGAAAAAACTCCACAAACACCAACGCCTTTTTTTCATTCTACATTTTTGTGTCTTCCCTACACACCCTGGTTTTCTTTGATGTCTGTGTACACAGAGAGCTGCCACTGTTCTGTATCAAAATGATTGCAGAATATAAGGTTCACAGAAGTCCTGTTCCCTCTGCCGTCCATTCACAAACAGAGAAGCCAGAACAGTTCTACTGAAACACACCTCACAATCCTTAGGGCCAATCAATGCTTCTGTCCCAATTTTTCAGTTCTTATAAGACAAAGTTCCTCTGCCTCCTTCCAACTAACTTTTTGTTTTCAGTTCATTCAGCCTGCTATAGCATGAATTATTCACCCACTTGCTATATTATCAGCTGAGTATGGCTAAATAAATTCACTTTTTGATGCTTTCAAAAAGAAAGAGAGAGAGAGAGAGAGAGAGAGAGAGAGAGAGAGAGAGAGAGAGAAAGGAAGGAAGGAAGGAAGGAAGGAAGGAAGGAAGGAAGGAAGGAAGGAAGCAAGAAAAAGAAAAAAAGAAACCTCACATTATACAATGCCTGTGTTTAGAACAGCAATTGTCCACCACATGGTGCAGGACTGAGAGCCAGTCCTCAGAAAGGCTTATAGAATCGCAGTGGAAAAAGGTCAGTGATTAAAAACTTCACCATTGGATTAGGCATGGGTAGAACACTAGGAAAACATAATATGAATCTAGAAGAAATACACACTTAGGTTGCTTATTAGATGTCACTGGGGTCACAGTTTATTTTAAAGAAACTGAAACCAGACACTGCACACAATATTCAATGGGCATTACAATTATCAGGATCATACTCTTAGGAAAGGTCATGAAAACATCATCATTGACTCTCGTCAAAAATTGGCATAAAATGGTCTTCTTATAGCTACAGTAAGCATCAAATACATAAAGCATATACATATCCATGCCTTATATTTCTGATTATTTTCTTATAGAAAATAGAATATGCTTACTATTTTTATTTATGTATTTGGTACAGGGTCTGACTTGTAGCTCAGAGCAGCTTGGACTTTTAGTGGTTCTCCCATTTTCAGCCTCCCCAGTGCTGGGATTACAGATGTGCACCACCATTCCCAGTCTTGGTGGCTGGCTCAGTATACTTGGGGAGGGACCAGCACAGCATGTGGTGCTGGGGATTGAACCCTAGTCCCTGCATTTGCCTAAGCAGGTGCTTAGTCTGAAGAAATAGAATTTTAAAAATTGATTTTCAGGAAGATTTTTTTTTCAAAACTACATTCTATCCAACAGTACATGGAATACGTAATTATTCTGCCCACTTTTTATGTTCACAGCTTTTACTGTTTTTTTTTTCCTTTTAATTGACATATGCTATCTATACTATGTATACCCTCCATTACAAATTAATGTATGTATGCCATGTGTACTGATCAAATCAAGGTGGGGGCTATGGTCTTTATCTACATAGTTTCTTAAGGGGTCTTTATCAAGAAGAAATGTTGAATTTTGTTGAATCAGAAATGTGATCTGTTCATGCAGCTGCCACAGCCTTTGTTTCTCTCTGCTGCCATCTTTGGTCTTTGCACTACATGAAGTCTCCCTGCTCCACCTCAGGTGTCCTGGGGTTCTCTGTCCCTCTCTTGCTGTGTTCCAGTGCTTGACTTCAGTTGCTGACTACAAAATACGGTGAACTGATTTGCTGTTCTTTGTGGTGGAGGTGAGCACCCTATTTGGATAACCTCTATGTGGCACATTGGAATCCAGTTTTATTGCCTTTTCCCCTTCTCTTGGAGTGTCTGGTAAATCAGTGCAGTAGTCTACCACTGTCACTATAACACAATACTCAAGGCCTGGTATGTATAAAGAAAAGGTTTTGCTCAAAATTTCATTTAACTCACAATATACATTTTTCTCAAGATTTCAGAGGCCATATGTCCAAGATTTGTCAGCTCTATCTGTTCATAGGGAGGTCATCCCCAGCTGCATCCCAGCATAGTGGAGGAGAGGAAGAGCCAGGCTCACAGGGTGGCATCTGCTAATAACAACCCACTCTCAGCAGGACTCACTCCTAATCATCCTGGTGTTAGGTACCACCTCTTCAAGATTCCACCACTGCAGCTGCCATGCTGAGGACATGCACCTGGGGGACAAATCCCAACTAACCCATGGGAATCACCGACACTCTGCTGACCTCCTTTCCCAGCATTCCCTCAGCTGCATCTCTTTTTGGTCATTTTACAATCTTCATACCTCATGACTAGGATTTAGTAATAACTGTTCTTTTATTTCAATTTCCATCCCATCTCCTACATTGCATATTTTCTGTCTTCTAAAAATATTACTTTGACTATGTCAGTGTCCTCTGAAGAATGGATGCTGGCTCCTTGGTACCTATTGGACTGAAATTCTGTGGGTGGAAATCAAAAGTGCAAAATGGTTGGCTGTGCTTTCTTTGGTCTACTCCTCTCACTGTTTAACACAGGCCTTGCAGTTCTACTGTGTGTATCACGCTTTACACAGACAGCGTGGACTCTGCCCTACATCCTGTCTGCATGACTCCTGCAGTCTGGAATGTCATCACTATTCACTGTCAGTTTCCACCCTCTCCAACGTTTAGGCCCCAGCACAAGTAGAATAAACTGCTTGAAGACTTACACAGTGCCTCACAGTAACATCTTTCTCTGAATCTACTGCACTCTATAAAAACACACAGGCCTGCCTGTACCTACATAAAAAAAAAAAAAAAAAAAAAACACATATATGCAGTGGGGATGAATATATGTCCTAGCCTACCTCAATTAAACAAAAGTTTTAAAAATCTACCATGTTTATGTTAGGAAATCTTCAGTACAATGAAGTCTTCAGTACACTGTATGTGGAAACATCTTTCCAAGCCATATCTGGGCAATCTTATGCCTTTGCAAGGCTACGTGTTGCATATTTCTGAAGTCCCATTGACTTTTTATACTTTAGGGAAGGGTCTACAGGATGTGCAGGGTTTCACTACTAGATCGGACTCCTAATGATCAGCCTGTTTACAGCCTCCCAAGAGCTGGGATTATAGATGTGCACCACCATGCCCCGTCTCAATTGCTGTCTCACTGCACCCCAGGGGTGGAGCTGGCATGATAGGCCGGGGAATTGAACCCCTGGCCCCTGCGCCTGCTTGCAGACATTTTAGTTCACTGAGCTATTTGGCTGGCCCCTAATCTGTTTTTTGAAAATTCTGCTTGATACAAGCAGCAAACACTCTGTGAAGTAAAGACAAATCAGTACCACCACAAAGCGCCGTTGGCTTGGGTCTGACAGCACAAGGTGCTTCAGCATGCACCAGACAATGCCAGAGTTGTGGCAGCGAAAACAGGAGCCAGCAGAAGAGGCAGGCGATGATGACTCTCTCTGCCCTAAAGTACTTTGCTCAGGTTGAACAATCTACACTGCAGGCTTTTGTAGAATCATCACAGCTTTTGCCCTCCTCCATCACTTCTCTTTGCCACTGTTTTGCTAGGCACCAGGGATTATCTCAATTTCATTTTATATTTCTATAGTTACTACCGTTTGTGGTTGTTCGGTGGACATACCATTCAACTCACAATTTGTCTGCTCAATATTTATGACACCATATAATGGTGTCACAACATTAACATAGCGTTAACTTTCTGCTATGAACACTGGATTAGAGACATTCCCTGTTTCAAAAATAATATTGGAGTGTTTGATTTCCTTTCACCAGCCATCTATTTATCATTTTTATTATTATTAAGATGTTATTATAGGTGATGTTTCATTTTCTTATACATACTGATTTATCTTCAAAATTTATACCTCATCGTTACAATCACAGAAATGAGTAAACATTATTTTAACACATGCCTTTTCCATATAGCTTTTTGTAAGTAGAAGGGTGGGGCCCCTAGTGAGCCAATGCTTCTGATGAACAGCACGGCCTTTCACATAAACGATCAACTCTCTTGTCCACACTACTGACCACACTCCATTAAAGGAGCTCCCCCAAACCCCCAGATTTCATAATAATGCATCCTTGTTTCCACAGCCTTGGAAGGTGAGGTGTGCAGCTCATCTGCTTGTTGCATCTGTCCCTGTGACTCACAGTTGTCGCCCAGCCTGATTAACTACTGTTTCCTAATATCCCTTAGGCCCGTTTCTCCCTCATTATGTTCATAACCTCATCAACCCTGGCCTAAAAGCTTTTTTTTTTGGTGGAACCGGGGATTGAACTCAGGTCCTTGCGCTTGCCAAGGAAGTGCTTATTCTACTGAGCCATATCCCTGGCTCTGTTCTGGATTTTTTATTTCAACTCCCTCACTATCTCAAATCTTGGCGCTTATTCCACTGAGCCATCTCCCTGGCCCCTGACTGGCTACTTATGTCCAACATGTCTTTCTAACAAGCTTAGTTCTCATCTGTGGAACCTGTGCTTTCTCCCCACTAGCTATTGAGTCTAATAAAAATTCTCTAAACAAGAAAGCAAAGCTGTCAGCCCAATGGCCCTACCTAGCCAGTCTTCCTTTTCTACTCGTAAATGTCATCATATCCTTGTACCACTGTGTGTATCATCTTCAACACACCTCATACTTCTGGAATGTTTAAGTATCATTCTATCACATAGAATATTTAAACTTCTCACTGATTCCATGCCCTGCTCTGATAGTAAAAACATCAAGATTCTTGTCCCCAATAAACTATGAGCAGATACCCCTGTCTTTGAATCAGTAGTTTTTCCTCTTTTCTACATTCCTGGTGTATTTCACTAATCTTGCACTCCCTCTCTCTGTGCATCCTTTCTCCCCTTCCCTCCCATCACTTCCCATGATTTGCTATTTGTCTATTTAAGTAACACAAATACCTACTCGTGTACTCATGGTGTAGGGTCATATGCCTGCATCTTCTGCTGCTGAATAATTATATGAAGGGATCTATGGACATGTGCATTTATGTGCATGGATATGTTTAATCACTGCTACAGCATCACATACCTTAATATAATAAAATTTATACACTGAAAATTTCAAGGCTGGAGAGATAGCTTAATGAAATAAGTGCCTGCCTGACAAATACAAGGTCCTCAGTTTGATCCCTAGTACCACCAAAAAAAAATTTAGAAGTTACCTAGCTACAGACATATAACCAACTTTAGCAAGATCAGATTTGGAATAAATGAACCTTTATAAATAGTATGAACTTCAGGTGACAGTGGGCGACTGCCAGAAAAAAATGTTTTCCTAAATCTGAGGCTATGAAGTGTAGAGAGCATGTGTGGATGTCTCCGAGGCCACGACGGCCGGACTTAGGGTTTTCTGCTTTATGGTCAGGTAAGCATCACTCACATTCAGTAGTAATCTCCCCTGTAAAGGCTGGCCTCTTCCTGAGCTAGAGACATGCAGGCTGAGCCTCTCTTCTAGTGCTGGGCAGCAGCAGCCGGCCATAGCTCCAGCCAGCCACATCACCATGAGGGTGAACAACCAACATGCAGCACACCATTATAGGCATGTTTTGGATAAATGGCATTCAATAAATCCAGTAAAGAGGCAATTAACACTTCTTACATAAAAGGCTTTGTGTTAGGTTACTTTCCCCAATACCAGGCTTGTAGAATTGTTCTGAGTGTGTTGAAAGGATAAGCTAACTTGCGATTGTTAGGTATGTTAGCTGTGTTCCAAGCATTTCTGACAAGATATGTTCAGCTTATGATGGATGGGTCTACGAGGATATAAAACCCTATCATACAAACAGTTCTATCAATTGGCACTGGACTGTGGCCTTAGCTTGCCTCAACTTTATACTTACCTTAAATATAAGTATGCATATATCAAACAACTGCCAAACAGAATCTCTGTTGCCCTAATGACACACACACACACACACACACACACACACACACACACACACACACACACACGCACACAATGACCAGTAGGTTCAATAAGTTCAGTTTTCTAAAGAGATAGGTATTACCAATAGCTACAATTTCAGAGTTGCTCTTGTTAACATTCTAGTTGACTTCAGCTCCAATATGATCCTGAAAATCCACAACAAAGAATGGACTTTGCTAGCAAAACCTTTCCCTGACACTTCGTTGGACTTACACATCCTACTCACTTATTGGCCACCTTCTTGGGATTCTCTTTCCCCTGCTACCCTGGAAGCTCTTTTTTTTCTGCCACAGAATTTGTACCACAACCTGGAGATATGGCGTAGATATATCTATTGCACACGTTCTGTGAACACATTATGTTTGTTGGTTATTGTTCACTGCTCCTCTTTAGACCACACATTCTGCAATTAAAAGGGTGTGGCCTTTTTGTGCACTTCTGTATCCCATGCACATTGAGCAGTGTCTGTAAGGTACTATATAAATATTTATAAATACCCAGGAAATGTAAGTAAAGGACCAGGAAATGTAAACTGCACCCAGTGAGTATTCACTGAATGAATGCACAAAGTCAGCAGCAGAATGACAGACACATGGTACTACACAGCATCATTCTTATATCTAAGCAGAGCACAAATGTGGTGCTGCGCATAAATACAGAGCTGTGCTGCCTTGTCTATGTGAACTCATGATTAAACCTCTAAGCAGTACTTAAACTCCTAGATTTTATCTCTCCATAGCTTGGTATCTTCATGTCATTCAGTATGCTATGTTAGTAAGCATTCCATAAGGGAGTAGAAACTCATGATTTTAAAAATGATATCTAGCACTTCTGACCAGGGCTACTAGTCAACAGGACATTGTATAGGAGGAGGCATTTGCAGAAGTGACCCTATGTTGCCTATTGAAATTATCCTGGAAGCTGAATTAGTAATGAAGTTTCTAGAAAAGCATGGCCCTCAAAGAGAGGTAAAATTGTTTAAAAAAGTGTATCATTTAAGTTATTAAGACAGATAATTCATAATGATAAAACATGGATAGCTTGGTAAAAATACAGCTGATTTTCAGTTTGGGGCTATTTCTTTTTGATTCCTTACGTTGTCCATTGTCCCCTGTTCACATGATCTTTCTTCACCCACAAAATGTAAGCAACAGTAACACAGTGTGACTTAGTGAATTGCAACAACCCTGGGAGTTGGTCTATCTGTGTCTCTCAGTAGTGTCTAAGGGGTTTCCTTATCTGTTTGCTGTGTCAATCTCTTGATCTTCTTTCGGTGATTTGTAACACAAAGCACAGTGTGGAGATTGTACCAGTGAAATCATCAAAGTACTACTTTATGTCCTGGTTTTAGGATTTCTTTTCTTTTTGAGCCTGAGCAGTGCTAATGGTGAAAAGACAATGCACGGACAGAGATGCAGATTGAAATTGAGGTGGCCTTTCAGGACATATCAAGTCATAAATCATCTGGCTATTAAAGTATTTTTATAACATGGCATTTGCTAAGCATCAAATAATCTTAGTTTACAACTATTATATTTCTTTACTATTTTTATTGCTGCATATCACTGAGTACAGTAATGTGCACTAGATACTTAAAAGTTACATGTTAATTGAATATCAAGATTTTACTTACTGGTTGTGTTTTCAAATGGTAGTTTATAGAAAATCATGAAATTTGTCCATGTTTTAGCCATAAAGTGTAGATGAAAAGGAAAAATTGGGTCCAATAACTGGAGAGAGGTATAAAGTAGTTTTAAAAAAAGGTTTTCATCTGAGTTTAAAGGACTAAATGGGACTGTACCCCAACAAGAGACAAGAACATTAAAACCTTCATCTTGTAAATAATCTGACAATATGCTGGGGCAGGGAAGCTGGCTCGTAAATCCTGAGTCATACCAGATACTGAAGGCCTATAACTGCTTACATTCCAGTCCTAAAAAGGGAGATATTATGCCAGTTTGTTTGGAAGGCAAACTTTATCCACTGTCTGCTTATTTTGTTAAAAACAAAAACAGAGAGTTCTTTTTGTTAAAATTCTGGAAAAAAGCTAACTTCACATGAAAGTAAGCATCTCAAATGTCAAGAGGAAGAAACTATGCTTTAACTATGTTTTGTATTATAAGAAATAATTATAAAATAGCAGTATACACAAAGCACAGGTTATTCTAGTCCTTGAAAGTCATGTATATGCATATAGAAATGCACATTATATACACATACATACATTCATGTGCTACCTGGGTTCTTTTTCTTTTATGCATTTGTGTAGTGAGACCCCGGGTCTACAGGGTCTCACTACACAAATCAGACTTGTAGTGATCCTGTTTTCAGCCTCCTAAGCACTGAGTATACACCATGCCCAGTCTCAATCACTGTCTCAGCGCGCCCTGGGATGGGGTTGGCACAGCAGGCTGGGGATCGAACCTCTGGCCCATGCATCTGATGAAGCAGGTGCTTTGATCTGCTGAACTATCTGGCCAGCCCTTTACCTGGGTTCCTTTGATCTACTCTTTGCCATCTTCCTGCACAGAGATTTAATTTTAATATACACAACCCCTCCTCCCACTGCCACACACAGCTCCAGAGAGGTAAGAGCTCTAAAACCATAAGCTCTGCCCCACAAGTCTTCTACTGCTAATCTTCCCTTGACAGTCAGTGAGCACTTTGGATGGTTATTTAGCAACTAGGAATACAAGGTGCAGAGTAACAAAGGGTTAGCAAAGGGTGGAAACAATCTCTCATAATCACTTCTTTTAAAGCTGGAAAAGGACAGCTCAGGAAATTGTATCATTTTCTCAAAAGCCTTGTTAAGAGATCTTCCATGTGTAGGTTGAATACAGCAATGCAAAAGAAACCTTAGAGACTACAGCAAAGTTTCCAAATTGCTTATGGTGCCCCAAAATAAACTGCCTTAGTATCATGTTGAGGGATTCACCACAGTGAGGACGGAGTCCATACTGGTGACATGCAGTGCTGGCATCGTCACATGACATCAGGCTACGCCACAGGCCAACCCTTTCCACAGCCGTTTCCTGTGGCACAGAAGTCCTCTGAGGGTTTCTGGCCTCAGAGCACCTTTATAGTCTTAAAGATAAATGAAGAAACGAAAAGGCTTTTGTTCATGGGGGTTTGTATACACTAATATTTTATTACTATATTAAATTAAATATATTTTAAATATGGTATTTTTAATATACTATATTAAAATTAAAATGCAAAATGTTAAATATTAATTTATAAAATATAAATGGTAAATCCATCTCTTATTAATATAAATAACATCTTATGAAAAACAGCTAGCCTCAAGAAAAAATTTTGAGAAATGTAATATTGTTCCACACTTTATTTATTTATTTTTTATACCAGGAGTTGAACTCAGGACTTGTGCTTGCAAAGCAGGTGCTATGCCACTGAGCTACACCTTAGGCTTTGTTTCACATTTTAAAGACCTTTTCAATGTCTGGCTTAGCAGAAGACTGTTAGATTATAGTATCTATGTCTACATTTAGTCTGTTGTGATTTTGTGACATAAATGTTTGTAGAGTATATCAAAACACAGTATTACACATGTAAGTAATTAGAAGGAGCTATCTTTATTTTTTATATAGACATATAACAATTATACATATTTTTAAGGAGTAGTATGGTATTTTTGATTCACATATGTAGTGGATCACACTGGGTGGTGATCAACTCAGAGTGATTAAAACATGATCACCTTGAACCTCGATCATTTTAAATGCCTTTCTTCTACTCTGAGGTGTATGGTACATTATTAGCTGTATTCACCCTGCATGCCACTGGACAGCAGCACTCATTCAGAAGGGGTGCTGCCTTAGTCTGTTTTGCCTTCTGTCTAGCTGTGCCCCAAAGCCTCACGCGGTACAGGTGGGAAGTTGCAAAGGTGGCTGGCTAGTGGATGTGAGTGTGGATGAAGTGGGTGATGCTGGGATGAAGGGTGCGGTGACGGTGACGGGAGGCCCATCCTGGGGGTGGGTGGCAGTCAACAGGCTCACGGCCTACAAAGAGTACATGAGGTGACAGGGCAGGCGGGGCTGCTGCCACTCGGCTGCTCTGCGGTGTCCCTCTATTACGGTGCCCTGCCTTGAAAGCAGCCAACTATCAGCTGAATCCTTTACAAACTGTAAGATAAAATAAGCCATTCTTCATTTAACTTTGGGTGCTGGGTATTTTGGTCTCAGCGATGAGAAAACCAACTAAGACAATATCTATTTATCCTGATTTTAAATATACTTTGATACTGCATCAGAACTCAAGAAGTTATAGCTTCGTAGTAGTAGTTGCACTACAGAATCTGAGGCCACATCCCCCCAGCTACACGTATACTGTTACATTAAAATCCACTCATGTATGATTATTTTAGCACTCTGCATTGTTTAGAAAATTCCGGTTCGAGGAGTTACGCAGGTCTCCTAAATGTCAGTGCATTTCCTTATGCAATATCACAACATCACATTCGGTGGTGTTATTACTGATTGAATAAAAACAGTCTAAGTAGTGGGAAAAATGTAAGAGTACAGTAAAACATCTCCAAATTTTTTTGAGAGTTAAAATTTTATTATTGGTCATTACAGCACATGAACTATACTCTAATTGTGAGCCAGGGGCAGAGTCACTGATGTCATTTGGAATTGGGTGACGACTTGCAGAGTTTTTATTTGCCAGACACCCTTACATCCCTGTGTCACTGTGAGTTCTGCATACTAAAGCACAAGGAGGTGATGTGATCACCTGGAGACTGGTGTGACTGCGGATTCCTCTTTTAGTTTTCCTCCTGGTATCAGTGGATTCAAATGATAATGGGGCTCAATAGTATGGTGAGCCAGGAGCTGGAAGTAGCCAGAGCCCTGAATTGATGCATGGAGCAACTCACTGATACTAGCTAATATAAAAATCAGAAATGGAATCAAAAGTAGGCTAGACCTCTGAATAAATATGAAAGTATCAAAGTTCAAATAAAGAAGCATATAGATTTGAACAAAGATCTTTCTAAAACAAATTCTTAATAGTCATAATTTAAGCAGAACTTCACAGAAAAAAAAAATTCTGTGAGTAATCCTGTCTTTTTGAAATGACAAAACTGTCCTATCAATCTCCCCAGGCAGTACTTATCTGTACACATGTGCTTCTCTGATGGAAGCTGTGCAGGCTTAGATGCTTGATAACCTCGTATTGCTGCTCTTGGCACCATTCTGGCCCTAACCCCTGCTCACTCACTCTGGAGGAGTCCACATAGGAGGTGAGAAACAAGGGACCCCTGCCCACCCTCAGCCCCACCCTGCCCATACTTCTGTCCCTCCCCAGCCCATCCTCTGACATCTGCTCCCCTTCCTTCTCACCTATTCACATTTAATCCAGGAAAGGATCTAAATGGTCATTCACATTGTTCATGGATGAAGGATTAAGGCCAAATTAACTTGTAAGTTACAACTCATATTCTAACAATACTGCCTTACTATACTGACAAGCTGATAACATAAAATGACTAACATGGAGAATGTGAAGCAATTAGGAGTTCAGACTCTTAATCTCAAACTTTCTGGGCTTTGAATTCGTATTCTAGTGTGTATCAGAGTGTGACCTTGGGCAAATTCTCTACAGCCCTTCAGTTTCAGTTTCCTAATTTATAAAACGAGGAAGATAAAAACACACCTGCCAAATAGGACTATTAAATGAGCACATGTTATCAAGTATGTGCCACATATTCAAGACTTTCCCAAGGTGAATATAAATGGTTAAATTTTAATTTTGAGCAATAAGTGCAAAACAAAAGCCAGCCATTAAACTTCTGAATCTCTCCCCTTGTCTTATTCCCACAGACTTAGAAATGCAAATCGTGTCATGGTTTAGAATCAAATATAAAAGGACTTTTAAATATATTTAGGGTAATATATATATACATATATATATATGTATATATTTCTCAAGATATCTCACTAATATGAAAAACAAGTATGTCTGAAGCACAGAGCTTTTTAAAAAAAGAATGAAAATGGTCATTTCTTGAAAAATACGATATAAAGCCCTTGCAATAATTATAATTCATCAAATAAATCAATTCTTCAATTTAAATTACATGGAATAGATAATTAAATGATACCCTTGGAAAAATATGAATTATCATGAAACAACATGAAAATATTGTTTGGAACAAATACAACTTACATACAAAAGTTCAAAAGTAGTACTTCCTAGAAGAGAAAAACCTTTTTGAGTATCTCTCAAAATATAGATTAACCTTACTAGCTTTTCTTGGTAGTCAAAAGTATCAATCAAAATCTGTAGATTCTTAATTATTCAATGTTAGTTGTTAAATATAAAACAAGGGGGCTAGACTAAATCACTATGCATTACTAGATAATTTCAGTGAAAAATAAAGTCTCATAATTATTGTAAGAACACAAAAGATTGTATTATATACTACAAGAAGAAAAGTTGCCTCTAACTTTAGTATTGTCATAACTTCTGAAGAAAGAGGCATGGGGAAAAAAAAAAGAAAGAGGTTTTGAATGATATAATTGATCTGTAAATACAAGGCTAGAAGAACAAAGGTGGAACATGTATTTGTTATATATGAGAAATACAATTTTTCTACTGTCTGAATAAAATACAAAAAAAACAAATCTGAAAGGAGACGCCTATGCAAGATGGGAGAGGACACACAGGTACTTTTGATTTAGCTTTCAACTCTTTTAGTTCAATGTCTATAAAACATATAAATAGTTCCAGGAAGTAAATACTATAAAAGTTGATGAAATAGCTGAAACCCGTGAAGCGAGAGCCGACCGTAAAGTCTGACAATGAAGGCCCTTCACCACAGGGTGACTGAACACAGGATGTCCTGACAGCCCCGCAGCCCAGGAGGAAGGTCCTCTGAAGAGCAGAACGCAGGGACAAGCTCCTTCCCCAAGGCCGCTCTGTGCCACAGCGGAGGTGCCTGGCAGGTAGGCAAAGCCTGGCTGGGCTAATTTGTTTTTTTATTTTTATTTTTATTTATTTATTTTTTTCTGTTTTTTCCCATAATTTTATTGAAAAACAAAAAGCAATGAAACAGTTTCATATCAAATTAGAAGGACAGATTCAATAATTAATACATTGCATATTGTTTCTTAGTGGTTATTTTTTGTACAAGATTCAGACACAATATTGATATTCTATTTACAAACACTATTAGAGGAGATCCCTCTATTCACTGAATTAAAACAATGTAGCTCTGTATCTATCTTAACTATTTTGAATGTACAGATACAAAATGCTCATTCATTTGTATCCCCTTTTTTGTTTAGTTTTGTCATTTAAATATTATAGGTGTGTGAATTCAGCAAAATATTCCAAAATATGTCTGGCAATGCCAGAAGTTGTCTACTTGAGTCTTTTACAGCATAATAATATGACTTTACTTCTTATACTTTGTTTTTATACCTTTCTGCTGTATGGTTAAGACCAAGATAAAGCAAGACCTATGTAACAAGAATTATAGCTATTGTATCTGATTAAGGTTAGTCAAATCCCCTCAGGATTTATCCTGAGACCATGTACTGCAGTTTGCAGATCCTTTGTCTGTGTCAGCCATGTGGATGAGTCATGGCCATTGCTTGACCAATTTGCTCTCTGTGAAAGCCTTACGAAAGCAGTGGGCCTCTCCAGCCTCGAGTCTGCTTTGAGCCTAACTCGCAGGGCTCCGGAGCTCTGGCTGTGTAACAGAAACCTGTTCCTCTAAGAAGCATTCACCAAAGGAGTGCAATGCAGCCACCTTGTTCTTGTTTTCTGTTTTCACTGATTTACACTCAGTGCCAAGCTGCAGCAGAAGAGCCTGGGAAGCCCGACCTGGCATACAGCAAAAGCAGGAGCACAGGCCTTCCCCAGAGGTGCTTTCTCCGGGGTCCGTGAGTACCCTCGTGCAGGCTTCTACACCACAGTGAGCTTTCCTCACTGGTTCTCTCCGTGCGTGTCTGTGCGCAGCCCTAAAACTGCTTGGCCAAGACCTGCACTGGGTTTGGAGAAACCTGCAGTTCTAATAAAGTTTTAGCATTTGAAAACAGTTATTAAAATTGTAACTAATAGCAAAATATATTCTGATGCTAATTTTCAATGTTAAGAATAAATTGAAAAGGCTTAGTAATACCTGAACATAACAAACTAAAAGCACAGGTAAAATTCCGGAAGTCAATAATAAAGAAAGAAGAAACAAGGTTGGTTTTAGACTCATCTACTAGATTGAATAATGGAAGATGATAGTTTTGATGAGAATTTGATATTTAAATTGAAAAGTAAAATCAATATTTATGTAAAATATTTAGTTTATATCAGATGGACTCTCCCATCAGTAAAATAATAAATCCTGGCAAAATACTCTGTACAAATGCAGCAGTCAGAAAGCACCAGGGGTGAGCAACAGCATGCAGAACCTGGAGCTACCGGGAACCGCTAAGGAGCAAGGGCTGAGGCCGCAGCTCTGGGGTGATGACCGTCCTGAGCACACAGCACTGGGGGCGGAATTCCCACGCGGCCAGGACTACTGCTGCCTTGGGGAGTGAGCCACAGCCTGGCAACAGAGCTGAGACGTGCAGGGCGATGGGAACCGTGGAAGGGAAAGTGGGGGAGGGGGAATCCAAATCTGCGCGTGCGCTCTTCCAACTCCGAATCACCAGTGCCTGAGTCCTTCGTGTGTGGTGTGGGAAGGAACAACGCGAGTGGAAGGTGGCAGCTGGAGCTAAGAGCACTCGGTGGGGATTCCTGAAGATGCACTGGCTGCAGTTTGATGCCGTGTGCAGAACACCGAGAAAAAGACTGAAGAAAATGGAGTCCCCTAAGTTATAACACTACTAAGCAATGTATGTTCAACAGAAGTCCCAGAGGAAGAATAGAAAAGAAGAGTACATGGCGAGGCAGCTTAGTGGACAAGGTGCCTGCTCAGGCAAGCACAGGGACCAGGGTTCTGTCCCCGGGACTGCGTACCGTGCTGGGGCACACTGAGCCGGCCACAGGAGGATTATTACGAGCTCGAGCTGTGTAGTGAGAATCTGTACCAAGTACATTTAAAAAAGCATGATACAGTTGAGGAATTTCTCCAATCTAGTGCAAAGTACCAAACCATGACACATATAAAATGCGTCAGCACATGCTGAACAAATTATTTAATATTGAGGATATAAAAAAAAATCTTAACCCTAGTTACAAAGATAAAAAATAAAAAATGTCACAGGGCCGGGAAGATGGCTCAATAGAATAAACACTTCCCTGGCAAGTGCAAGGGCCTGTGTTCAATCCTGGTTCTCAAAAAAAGTCACCTTATATAGAACAGGGATCAGTAAACTGCATTCTTCAGATTCAACCCATTCTATAGTATGTTTTTCACGTAGTTTGAAACCTAATAATCATTCTTATCTTAGAATTATAAAAACATATTATATCACAGAAACAGTACATATCCCACAAGGGTTAAAATAGTGTCTGGCTTTAGAGGTGAAATTTGAGGACCTTAGATCATAGTGGAACAATGTCTTGAGCTCTTATTCGAAATAATACACAGCAGGCTGGGTGCTACGGTGCACACTTGTACCCAGGCCACTTGGGAGGTGGAGGAAGGAAGACCACAAATTAGAAGCCAGACTGGGTAGTTTAGTGGGAATGTGTCTAAAAAAGGGCTTGGGACAAAGTTCAGTGGTAAAATGTTCTGGACTCAATCCTCAGTACTGCTAAGGAGAGGGAGAAAAGGAGAGAGGGGGAGGGAGAAAATATGAATTACCTTGTGGGAGGAAAATAAATAGCAAACCTAGATTTCAACATTCAACAAAAATATCCTTCAGAAACAAAAGGTAAATACAGATATGTAAAAATACACAGATGAGTAAAGTCATCCCGAGCAGACCTGAGTGATTACAGCTGTGAAAAGGCAGTGTTTTAGACAGAGGAGAAAAGTCACCAGATGGAGACTCTGATTTATCCTTAGGAATAAGGAGCCAGGAATGGTGAATGCGTAAACAAATATATATATATATATTCTTGCTTTTAGCTATGATGAAGTAATGGGGTCTGGAAAGAAAACCTAACACCACGGCTTTCAAGAGGCTGAGCCACAGACAACACATGACAGAGCTCTTCTGTTATCCCAGCTTTTTGTCTAACATGGATTTTTAGTATAAAGTTTTGGGAATAAAAATCTAAACAGAGCACAGTGGTCTTGCTGGCTTGAGAAGAATGGCTAAGACATGAGTTAGTGGGGAAGTACAGTAACTTGTATTCTGGAAAGAATGAGAAACTGGATGAGCTTGGCCATTTCTTACATTGTTGTACAATCACATACCACATTACTCAGCCATTCCACTCACTACTAGTTATTTACCAAATAGAACTAAAACACTATGTCTATATAGCGACTTGTATATGAATATTTACAAGAGCTTTATTGGCAATAGGTAAACACTAGAAACAATACAAATGTCTATAAACAGGTTTATGTTCTTGCTGTGAACCACTCCTCAGGGATACAAAAGAACAGACCATTATGAATGCAATAACAATGATTCTGAAAATAATTAAATGGGAGAAAATGTCTGCCAAAAACACACATTCTATGATTCTATATGAAATTCTAGAAAATGGAAATTAATTAGTTTGCATAATAATCACATGATTGATCACCTTGAGATTAAGTAGGAGGAAGAAAATTTTAAAGAGAACCATGAGGCCATTTGAAAGTGACTGGTATTGTTTGCTTCTCTTCTTAGGAGTTGTGATGTCTATACATACATAAAACATATGTGAAAACTCATTAAGTATATGCAGTTTATATGTCATAAGATCTTGGTAAATTGAAAAAGCCATGTAATTATTTAAAACAAAAATGACAACAGTACATGATGTGAGACTGTTAATCATTTGGATCTAACACATATCTATGATACAACACCAGAAATGACGGGGGAGTACATGCAACTGTTTTGTCCAAGTTCCTGTATTTTAAGTGAAATGGGAGAAGATTAACTAGGTTATATTCTGATAATTTAAGGATGCAGTTTATAATCATTAAATCAGTTTAAAAATACTTACAGGTAAATACTTAGTAGAGGGATTAAAATAAAATCTTAAAAATATTCAGTTAACCAAAAGAAGACAGGAAGGGAGAATTAAAGAACCAACAACAAATGGGATAAAATTGAAAGCTGATTGGAACACAGTAGGAAGGAAACCAGCTATACCAATAATCATGCTACATGTAAATTATCACTCCACTGATAAAGAAAACATTGTCAGGATAATTAAAAACAAAACTCATTCAAGGCTGTTTGCAAGAAGTATACGCTATAAAGAGGAAAACTGAATGTGAATAAAGCAAAGGGAAAAGGCACATTATGAAAACCACAAGCATATGAAATTTGAAGTGGCTTTCTAGAATCTGACAAGCTGAAAGAAAGGACAATTACCACAGATAAAAAGGGAACTGTTATAATGATTAAGTGGAAAGTTTGATATTAAAGATGTATGTTTCCAATAGTTTAAAATGTATATAGCAAAAATAACAATTATAAGGTGAAATAGATAATTCTACAATGATAAAAGATTTTTATATTCTCTCTCAGTAACACAATGATTAAATGAATATTACAGACATACAACTAGGGCTAGCAAACTTTTATTGTTAAGGGCCCAACAGTATTTTCAGATATTCAGGTCACACATAGTCACTGTTACATAATCTTTTTTTCACAGTGCTTACAATGTGTAAAACAAATTCTAAACCCATAGGATGTGTACAGACATGCTACAAGCCAGACATGACCCACAGACTATAGTGTGTTGGGATTTAAAAAGTAACTGCATTTTTATCATGGGAATGGCCACTATCATAGAGTACATGCTGGACTATAAAATGATTCTCAATGCAAATACACTGCAAAAGGCTGTACAGAGTATGTTCTTGGACCATAATAGCCTTAACATTAGAAATCAATAATTATAAGATAAGTGCCCCTAATATTTCAAAATAAAACAACATCCATCTAAAGACCTATAGGTTGAAGTAGAAGCTATGGAAAGTAGAAACTACTTAGAATTAAATGACAAAATGTATCATATCTAAATTTGTAGAAAACAGTTAAATTGCTGCTAGGGAAAATTAAATACTGATATGGAAAAAAGAAAAAAACAAAATTATAAAAGTCAGACAAAATGCAAGTAATTGTTGGTTAAAGAACATACAAGAGTTCTTTATGCTATTTGTATCACTTTTCTGCAAGTTAAATCTTTTTAAGAAATTAAAAGTTCCTAAAATGCCTTAATTTTGTATTTGATCAAGTTATAATTTATCTGTGATGGTCAGAAGTAAAAATAGATGTGCAAAAATAAATCAGGAAGTGGACAACCTCTCCTTCCATTCCAAATAATTTTAAAGATCCCCTAAATAGCAAATATGTATGAAAAACTAGAAAATTACTAATGCTGATGTAGGCAAACAAGAATTTTATGTAACTACAATTGATAATTTTAAGACAACAGTGGGGAAAACCAAACTTAAACAGTGACTCTATAAATACCAAGTGCCCAAATCCGAAAAGTAGTAATTAATGCATTAAATAATTTTAGAATCCCAAGTTAACTGTATGCTTTGTGTCTAGGTGGTCCTCAAAGCCACATGCAGTCATGGGAAAGCTTCTAGAATTTGTGACTCTTGATCCAGTGCTGGGATTATGGGTGTGAGCACTACACTCACCCTGGGCAGATAATCAGCATGCAAATGTAAGGAGGGGAAAGAGGCTAGGTAGCTGCTGCAGCTGCTGTTTCTTCTTTTGCTGGCTGTTGTTTTCTGCCCTCTGCCATGTGCCACTCTGCCTTGGACCCAGCCCAGTATGAACTGAAACCTCCACTACCTATGAGGTTAATAAACTTTTCCTTCCTTAATTTTGGGTGTCAGGTGTTTTGTCCCAGCAACAAGAAAATAGTTACTGAGACAGAATTGGTACCAGGAGTGGGGCTGTAGATGTGACTACATACCTGGCCATGTGGATTATAAGCTTTTAGGAATGGCTTGTGTGAAGAAACAGGAAGGGTTCAGAGATATTGCTTATAAGAGAAGCATTGGAACACCTTTGGCTATTCTGTATGGAATATTCTGGTCAGAGATCAGAAGACCAGAAGGCTGATAGAAATCCTGCCTTTAAAGACCAGCCTGGGGAGGTTTCTGTTGGGAAGAAGGACTGCATTGGTTGTTAGACTCCAGACAATGTGTGTTATGACTTGGTAGAAAGTTTTTCTGCATTTTGTTTCTGTCCAGAGATTTTGCCTGAGATAGATTAAGTGTGGCAGACTAATTAATCTTACAGAAAATATTTCAAGGCAGTTGAATGTTGAGGCAATGGCATGGCTATTGTTGGGGGCTTTTAGTCAGATTTATGTTGATAATCAAGAGCAAAGAACCCAACAGGATGATTTAAAATGTTGTGAGTTTGGCCAGAAAGCTGTGGACTGTAAATAGAGCTGAGAGGATCTCCCTTGCTGAGAAGGAACAAGAGAATGGAAATGATGGCTTCAGGGCAACACAGAAAGTAGCAGGTCTCCATCTTTTGCAGCCTCAGAATTACATGGGTGAGGGACTTTACTTTGAGGAGAAAGCTGCAGAGCACCATGTTCCAGAATGGTGGCAGCATAGATAATTTGTTCCTCAGAACCAGGTTCAGAGTGCTCAGCAATCCAGGCACTCAAACTCTACAGACAAGAGTGAAGAAAACCTGGCTACTGCTCCTGCTGGAAGCAAACATGTAGCATCATCCACGTGGCACTGGTTTTAGGTGCATGCAAATGGAGGAGTTACGATGTTAAAAAGGATCCATCTAGATTTGAGAAGAAGACTGGGAGGCCAGGCAGTGTGCTCCTGGGAGGGCAGTGTGTAAAGTTTTGAGAGAGAAGCCTACAGTGCAGTGGAAAGCCCACAAATTTGGAAAAGCCAGGAATGTGGATTGTCTGAGGAAAGCAAAGCCAGCTCCAGAAAGAAACCACACCAGCTACACCAGAAATGCCAATGATGTGGAGCCACATAGAACTCACAATTTGCCACAAGTTGCATCGGATATTCCACATGGAACTATAGGACTTGTTGTTTACCTTTCTTCATTTTGGACTTGCTTTGGTCCAATGCTTCATATCCTGATCTGTGTACTTTTTAGAATATTTATCTTGTGCCATTTAACGTTGGATGTGTTTAACTTCTCATTTATACAGGGCTTCACAGCTATGAGTTTACCTTAGATCACAGCTAAGAGTTTACCAAGAGGAGACTTGGGACTTGGACTCTTCAGCAGTGCTAAAACTGTTAGGAATTTGGCAACTAGTAGAGATGGACTAAAATGCCTTTTGCTTAAGGGATGTGCATGAGTCTTTGGGGGTTAGGAGAAGAATGTTAAGGTTTGTTTCCAGTTGTCCCCCCAAAGCCTCATGCATTCTCTGGGACAGCTTCTAGAGTTTGTGATTAATTTATGATCCAATGCAGGGGCTAATGGATGTCAGTGCTGTCCCTGCCAGTGGGGTGGATAATCTGCATTACACTGTAAGGAGGGGAGAGAGACTAGCTGGCAGCCGCTTCTGCCCCTCCCTTTTGCCTTTGCTCTTTGTTGTCTTCTGCTACCATGAAAGGCTGCCCTCTGCCATGTGCCATTCTGTCTAGGAGGCAGCCAAGTATGAACTGTTGCCCTCACAGTTAGTGAACCAAATAAACCTTTCCTTCCTTAATTTTGGGTGTCGAGTATTTTGTCCCAGCAAGGAGAGAAAAGTAACAGAGACATTAACTAAAGAAGAGGTTTAAGAAGAGTAGGCTAAAAAAAAATAAAAGAAGAGTAGGTTATTTCCTCTTCTTTGCTGCCTATCTCAAGGAATACATTGGAAAGGTGTGTCCCTGTACACTAGTGGCTTTCCCTTTGCTTGCACATTGGAATCACCAGAGAAGCTTCAGAAGATAACCTTGATTCAGATTTAGTCACTCAGAAATGAGGTCTGAGCATCAGATTCATGTTTGGCACTGGATATACAGTTTAAACAGGAGAGAAGTAAGTTTTCCATATAAAGTGTATTAGTGAAAAGTAACTAAGGAATTTGGCTCTAGTACAGAAATTTGGCATGGGGGTCAAGAAACAGAAGAGAATACAAAAACATATCCTAGTAAATTGATACTTCAAGTTGTCTGTTAGTCAATGATTTAATAAATGAACCATTAGAAGAAAACACCATGTAGGAAAACAGCCATCCTCTTATAACAAAATAAGTTCTAAATAGACTGAATAATTAAATCAAACATGGAGATAAAAAAGAAAAAGGATACAAGCAGGTATTATTATGGCAGGTTTAAGTCTGGACAAAAATGCCACAAAGGTGAAATGATAAAGCAAACAATTTAAATGTGCTGAATAAAAATGTTAAACCTGCTACTATCAAAACACATTATTATCTAGTTAGCAATACCACTAAAGGTGAGTATATCTCCAGTGCCCTTAGAAACACAAAGCTCATAAAATCAATATAAGCTATTGTAATAGGCAGACTGTAAAAGGACTTAAGCATGTACCACTATTATAGCATCCAATAAATCAAATGCTGTTTAAAGATTCTCACAAAAAAAGGCTAATAAGTAACCTAACCTTCTTGGCTTCTGCCGTTCCCGAGCAGTGTACCTACTAGCTGATATGCGCTCCTGACTGTTTTTGATCTTCTCCTGCTCTGATTTTGCAGCCACCTTCCTGCTACCATGTATGGTGGTCGAAGAGAGGTCTTCCAGTTTCCAGTGGGCCCAAAAGCCTTTCTGAGGTTTTAGACCTGTTAACATAAAATCTACATTTAGCTGGAGAAATCAGGATTTGAAAGTATCTTTTAGTTTTCAAAACATTTGATATATTTTTAACCTTTCAGAATTAATTCAAATAAGTGCTAAAGTTCTCAGCAAATGGGAAAGAACTGGAAGAATGAGATAGCATTGTTACCATCAGTAGTACTAAGCATTGGTACACGCATAAATGCGGCCAGTATTTTCTTAGTGATCAATGTTTATTGAGCTAGTGCTGTTATCATCAGTATTACTCTGCATTGATATACTCATAAATGAAGCCAGTATTTTTCTCAGTGATCAGTGTTTATTGAAGGTAATTTGACAGATTTCACTACTGAACTAGAATTTCCCAGCTATTTTTAGATACAGTTGCCACCTCTTTAGCATTAGCTGCTACTAGATCAGATTTGCAGAGGACTTCAGTTGAATTCACTTGAGTGTTTCTTCAATAGCCAATGTTTAAAATACGGGGTGCTTACAGGAAATCTGAAGTGTGGCAAAGTTGTCACTGGAGTGTGATACTCCACAGGAAGCCACACAGGGAGCCCCTGTGCCAGCCGGGAGGCAAGGGTGCAGGGCAAAGATATGGACAGGAGACTTTCTTGTGTTTTCCTTGGGAAATTTCTGTTTGGACTGGGGATCAAACTCAGGACCTTGTGCTTGCCAGGCAGGTGCTTATGCGCTGAGCTATCTCCCTGGTGAGAGGAACATACTCTTTTAAATTCTATAATAAAAGAACTATAACTAAAGCATAGAAAAACTCAAATATATATAAAATTGATTCAGGATTAAATTATTTGACCCATTTTTAATTGTAAACAGAAGAAAAAGAAATATAGCTAATTGAATCAAGTGAAGATTTGCTTTAGAGAAAAAAGATTTTTCTCTTTTATAAATTCCACTGATTTTATCACATGAAAAAATATTATTTTATTTATTAATGATACGACACATATTGAACCACTGGACGTATAAGGAAAATCCTATAAAGGCACACATGTACAACAGTTTACAGAGGTATATACATTATACATAAAATTCTATTCTTCATCATTTTATAAGATCTATAAATCCTGTAGGCTTTGTTCACTCTTTTGATTATTTTTCATTTTTTTATTTCAAAGTACCTGTCTTCAAGGTTATAGATATTCTTTAGCTCCAGAGTTTTTCTTTTTTTTTTCTTAAAATGATGCCTATCTCTGTTTTCATCAACTAGATTTTTTTTTTTTTTTGTGGAACCAGGGATTGAACTCAGGCCGTTGCACTTGCCAGGGAAGCACTTATTCCACTGAGCTACCTCCCCGGCCCCTATGTGAGGAATCTGAAATCTCCTTTTTTGGGGGGTAAGGCACTGGAAGATGGTGGTGTTCTGTGACGCTGTGCATGCGTGCGTAGGGCTGGTTGTCTTGTGCTGCATGCAGTCTGTAACTTGCTGGAGTGTAGAGATTACGGCCTGGCCTCTGTGGGGAACAAATGTCATCTCAGGGGCTGCCAAGTACCAGCGGGGTAAAGTGTAGTGCTGTGGCTCTCGGAGAACGCAGCGGCCCAGCCCGTGCGCGGCTCAGTCCATGGAGGGTGGCCTCCCTGTGTGATGAGAACTGTGTGGCCCTCAGAGGCTGAGGCTACGGCTGTCTGCAGTGGCTGTGAGAGCTGCTGAGCCCATCAGCGATGATGGCTGCTACAGCCTTTTCTCCCATGGTAGAAGTCACACCTTAGGAGATATCTGTGGGAGTCAGGGGTACCTCCTGCATGGTGGCAGAGACTTCAGTGTGGGGTGCACAGGGCCAGCTATAGAGAAGCTGTGGAGCCAGGGCCTGTAGGATGGGTCCCTACATCCTCGGGTCTAGGGAGCAGTGGCTTGGCTATACGTGAGGGCCATTATGGTGCTACTGCCCCTGCTAGGCACTGTAATGGTGTGTGAGGTACGGGAACTTTTGGAGCACTAGGAGGAGAGCACTTGCAAGCATCACAGCATCGGCAACCTTGAGGTGTGCTCCCATGGTGGCCCCATCCCTGGAACCTGAGATGTGCCTGTCTGCCTGAGGGCCTGGGAATCTGCAGGACACTGCTGCTCTGAAATCTGGCTTTCAGGTGCATTGCCCTGCAGTGGCTCCAGTGTCCACAGCACAGGCCTTTATGGAGCAACCAGAGAGACAGAGATGGAGCCCAGGAGGTGCAGAGCCTCTAGGGTCCAGGGTGTAGGCTGGCTCACTGTAGCAGCCATGATACATAAGGTGTGGGTATCGCATGGCTGCCACAGTGCTAAGTCCTGTGCTGCAGCTTTGCGCAGAAACAGCAGTTCCAACATCTGATGCATGTATGACTCTCCTGGTTCAGCACGATTATGACTCTTCCTTGAAGCAGGTGCACAACAGGATCTTCCTTTTCAGCAGATCCACACAACAATGGCTGTTGGTTAAATCTATTGTGCAAAAACCACCAGAGCGCTCTGTGGAGCAGGCTGCTGAGGTCTTTGTTCATGAACACTAAGGCCCAGTTCCTCTGGGAGGTACAGGAAGTTGGCAGCTGCTGTAAGACCTCTGGCGTCCTCCACAGCAAAGACTGTCAGGGTCCTTTGTGGAGCAGGCCACTGGGGACCACAGTGGTACCTGCCACATGCCTGGTCCTGAGCACCTCCCCTCATTTATTCCTGGCCATCTCCAGAGAGTTCTCACTTGCTAATCTCTCAGTGATCATTTTCTTTGTTGTTATTTTATTTTTTGCTCCACTGTGTTGCTGTGGGTTCCTAATTTGGATTCTTGAGCCCAGGCTAGTTGTATTTTCATTCATATTGGCTAATTATTCTCCTTTGTGGTGGTGGCAGCGGAAGATGATGGATATTTCCTACTGTACCATCTTGCTCACATCGTGTCTCTATCCCTTCTTTCAGAGGGACACTAATCATATTCACCCATATGATCTCACTTATTAAGCTTTATTATTTCTTGAAAGGTCTCATCTTCAAATGTGGTCACATTACAAGATATAATAGAATTTCATATATAAATCTGGAGGAAACAGTTGAGTGCATAACTGACATGTCAGAAATTTTTCTGCTCTTCACAGCAGCTTAAAATATTTATCTTCCACATGTAATATATATTCCTGCATATATTTTAATTTTAATTCTGTGACAATCCAGGGTTCTATAATTTCACTGCTTATAAAATTATTTGGCTTCTAAAGTTAGTAACTAGTCAATTTTGATAACAAGTTTTAGAATAAGCATTTTTAAAAACATAGACATTGATATGTCTCTATCAGTATATAAAAACTACCAATAGTTTGAAGGAAGTAAATGAAATACTCCAACTCTCTAGCTCTAGAAACCAAAATATTTAGTATTTAAATACTATATTCATACCTGACAACCAAAGAAAAATATTATTTCCAAGATCTTCTTTAAATTGATCATTAAAGAGGTGATCAGATTCTGGAAATGCTTCTAGGAATGTTGCATAGATAGCTTGTGCCAAACAATCAGGATACACCTACCAACAGAGCCAGATTAATTTATGTTCTGTATAGCTTAATGATCTAAGAAATTATTATTTTGTAAATACATATATTTTTATGGTTTTCATTTAACCATTTTATTATTCTTTGTTACTGTGAGGGGCATGAATAAAGATAGGTTGAAGCTCGGGTAACATAATTACTGGCATTTTGTGAAAAAATTAATATGCATGTAGATAAAGTGACAAGATAGTTTTCTTTTAAAGATAATTTGATGATTTCATTTATCCTGTTACTATTAGCCTCATTAAGAAAATGGTATACGAGTCAAAAATCTTTTTAAATAACAAGAGCTTATGTAGTTGAGTTTGTATATTGTAACTAGTATGGTTTAAATAGTAAAATCTTAATCAGATATCACCAAATAAATGGCACTCCCATTATCCTACAAGCTTTCAAATTTCTAAATAAGCTCATCTCAGGAGTGACTAAACAATAGATGGATATCATATTTTTATATTAAAGACAAATTTGTATCACTGTTTTGGTATTCTGAATTGAAATAAGCATTTACAATTATGCATTGTGCCATTAATTGTACAAAATTTTAGAACTTGAGGGGAACCTAAAAGCTTACTGTAGTGAATGGAGTAATGGTCCAGAAGGTAAGCATATTCTAGTCCCTGGACTCTGTAAATTCACTTTCTATGGCAAAAGGGCTATGCATATATGTTTAAAGACTTTGGAAGAAATTGACTTGGATTACTGAGTGGACTCTAAATGTAATCCCAAGTGTCCTGACAAGAGGGAGGCTGAAGAGACTTTGACAGAGAAGAAGGGAAAACAGTGGGAATGTAGGAGCAGACTGGCCACTGCACTGATAAAGCAAAGCGTGTGGTGGACCCCAGAGATGGGGAGGGTTCTCCCTGGGCCTCCTACAGAAAACAGCTTTGCTGACACCTTGACTTTAGTTTTCTGAGATTAATTTTAGATTTCTGGCCTTCAAACTAAGGGAATTAGTTTCTGCTTCTTTATGTAACTAATTTCCTAAATTTTGTTACAGTAACAATAAGAAAGTGATGGGGTTACCTAATCCAATTGTGCTCAAATTGTTGGTAAATTATGTTTAAGACTTCCATGATGTTTTGGGGAGCAGGGATGTGTGTGGGGAAAAAAAGGACTATACCATGTGGATGTATTAATTTCACTGAATGAAACATCAACATCTTACTACCAGATACAACCGGATATTGTATTTGGGGACTATAAAAGTATACCAACAATAACAATTAAACATTTTCTTTTCTTTTTGTGATGCTGGGGATTACACTCAGTGGCTTCCCATCCAGGGTCTCACTAAGTCACTACATTGCACAGTCTGGGTTCAAGCCTGAGCACTCCTACCCCAGCCTCCAAATCTGAGATTATGGGTGTGTGCTTCAGCTTGGATGGAAGATTTCTGAGGTCATTTGTGACATTCTACCTTTTGGAGACTACAGGAAAAGGAGGCCAAGTGTCAATCTGTTTGGAAAATTTGTAAAGGAATATCATTGTGTACACAGGAAGAAGGGGAGCAAGCACCACACTAAATATCTGTAAATTCATAGTAATCTGTAAAAAGTGAGAATAATATTTTCACCCTTAAAAGTTGCAATCATCTGTTCCTTAGATAAATCCAATGAATCAAGAGTAATGAAGCCTTTGTTTACTTGAATGAGTTAAACATAATTTAAATGAGTCTATAAGAGATGAGGCCCTGTCTCTACTACACCCTGGAGAAGACAAGACAACACAGAGGAGGCTGGCCTGGCCTGAAGCCCTGGGCAGGCAAAAGGGCATCACAAGAAGACTGAGGACAGGTTAAAGAGTATTGTTACCGATGTGTGCACACTGAGAAACACTCTCAAGGGCCAGGGAAATAGCTCAGTAGAATAAGCAGTTGCCTAGCAAGTGCAAGGTCCTGAGTTCAATCTCTGGTACTGAAAAAAAAAAAAAAAAATCGTGAGCCCATAATATTAAGCTGAGCTGTAAATGGATATGGTCGACAATTTCTTTGAATAACTCCCTATGGTTGCAGAATGCTGGACTGTGTTGGATTGTGGTGTCGAGTTCAAGCACCTAAGGTAGTTGAATGTCAATGGAGTGCCCACTTTTGACAGGTGTAGACAAAGGAAGGG